>CM040244.1:194660005-194732775 GCA_022545495.1 Chrysanthemum lavandulifolium
AAACCGTATTACACACAAGAGTCAACTAAGTCGCTAAGCACCAAGTTGCTAAGTAATTAGAAGACAAGTCGCTAAGTTCCAAATCGCTACAATTTTGTGACAAAGTCGCTATGCACCAAATTGCTAAGACGTCAAGTCACTAAATAACAACTCGCTAAGGTCCAAATCGCTAACACCAAGTCGCTAAGAAACTTAAGAACAAGTCGCTATCAAAATTGAAAGCAAGTCGCTACCTTACCAAGTCGCACCAGTAGTGGAGAATTCACTAAGTATCTTTGTTTGTCGGCTTGTCTCAAAGACAAGTCGCTAGGACCAAGTCGCTACTAAAACTCACTACAACTCGCTACCTTTTCTTCAAGCAAGTCACTAGGATGAAATTCACCCGAGAGCCAAGTCGCTACCAAGAAAAACTTTAAAACACACTTTTCAATCCAAAACAAGCTCAACCACAATGATTCAAGCTTACCAAATCAAAACCCAAGCACATACAATGATTCTAAATACAAAAGTACACCCAAAATTCAAACTTTAACACAAGAAATGAACCAATGATGCAAAACCACTAAACTTTTCAAACTCAAAACCATCTAAAACCACTAAATCCAAGGATATGTAAGAGATGATCTAACCATGGCTCGATACCAATTGTAACATATTGGGTTTCACATACACATCAAACCATAAATAAAGTAGGCGTATAAGATGAGTTTTAGAGAAAGTTAGAGGTTTGAGAACTTTAGTGAGAGAAAAAAATCTTATTATTAGCTCCAACTCTCTACCTGGGAGGTAGAGTATTTATAGTCTTACAATAAACGCCATACGATTTTATAAAAGTTAAAAAAATAACTATCAAAATGTGTGACTCAAATGTCTATGCAGATAGAAATTTTTTCTGTAAATAGTCAAAACTATTAGACACAAACTTAAAACATGTGTATAAATAAAAGTTACAAAAGCTAAAGTAAAAGTAAACTAAAAAAACATAATCAAATGATTAAGGAAGTAATAGTGTAATACAATCATAACCATATAACGAGTTGTATCACTATTAAGATGCTTATTTAAAACTTATTTATATCTATTTTACAAATAATTAATTTGTACTACTCTTTCCTACTCAATATTGTTCTCCACATTTCAATTTTATGTTGTCCAAGATTAACTTAATATTGTTGTCCACATTTCAATTTTATGTTGTCCAAGATTAAATGTTTGGTATTAGAAACATATAGAATAATTTAATCGAGATTACTATATTACCCTCATATAAAATTGTTATTACATATTTAATAAAACAATATTTCGTATTTGTTGGTGATTTTAATATCATCATTTATATTTTATTTAGTTTTGATTTATTTAAGATCGATGAACTTGTCGGGTTTAAACATAGTCGAGTTAAGAAGAGAGGTCAGTGGCTACGCCTGCGGTCGAGTTGAGCCGCTGTGAGGTCCCGCTCCAGTGAAGCGGGGTCGAGGAGGACACTCATGAGGTTGGAAGGCGCCAAACCTAAACGGATTTTGGGCTTCAGGTATTATCCATTTTTTTTTCAAACTGGTTTTTTAATCAAAAGACACCCCTTTTCTCTAATAGTCATGACCTTTCCCGCCAACCGATTTTAACTACCTTTCGTTTGTGTTTTTCTGCTATATATTAATCTTTTTCATAACAGAACAGATACAACAACTTTTTGTGTATTGCTTTGATTTCTCGTGCCTTAGAAACAAAATGTAATTCTTTAAATTGTTCAATTAAGGATTTCATGATAACCGAGACATATAGTGTCAAATTAATTCAATCTAAAAATAATCTAAACACAATTCAAAAAATATATCAAGATTATTACCACTCACACATACAAATTCTAACATTATTTAGCTATTAATGACATTGTCATCTTACAACAAATACAAAAGAGAAAGCAGTAATTATTTTTTAAAACTATATATTTTTTTGTTTTGTGAACAATTATTTTACAACCAGACGAAGTCGACAACCAATATAAATAAAGAGAAAGGCCTCATAATGTAAAGTTGGGTTTTGTGGATTTGTGTAAAAGTTATTGGGAGAGAATACACTTTGGTTATTAAAAGACAAACAGCTTTACATGGAAAGGAGAGTACAAGTTAAAAAAGTATTTGCTAGGCTACAAGTAGAAGAAGCCATGCGTAACCATGATTGCACTTTCACATTATTTATCACATCCCTCCGGCATCCATGGCTCTGTCCACCTACCTTTTCCTTACATTTTCCCCCAACACATGTCACATTTTTATAAAAAGTTAAAGAAATAGTCACATTCACATCTTTAACGAATTTTCTACCTACCTTATATAGAAGCTACAATTCTACATAGACCCTTTTGCTATTGTATAAAAGTCTTTTGTTGGTGATGGGTAGAGAAAAAGTCTATTTGAGTATACTAATTGTATTTTTATGACGACAAATGCCAATTGTTATTAAATATATAAACAATTTACTTTATTTTAATTAAATGCAGCTAATTTTGTTTAATGTATTATTTACTGTATTTTATTTATTAATGACTGATTTTGATAATACTATTACGTAGTTACCATAGTAAAAACTACACAACCATTCCATAATTAATAGTTGATCAATACATCTCTTATAAATTGAGAATTAATTTTACCCAATAACAACTCAACCCAATGAATTCTTTCCCTTCATATATTAGTAGTATTGTGTTTGTTTAGCTTAGATTTAGTGGGTTGATTTGGGTTTATTTGTAACCTTTTTTTCGGGTTTGATTTGGTTTGTACTTGTGCTTTTATTTTCGGGTTCCTTCTTTTTAATCGTCTTGTTTGGAGAGGATGGATGCCGTTTGTTTATATCGTCTTTTTGTTGGTCTAATATATTGTTGCTTTAAAAAAAAAAAAAAATGCAGTTAATAGATGTATTTAATATTTATTAAATACTTTTTTTTGATAAGTTTGTCTAATGGGTACTTTAGTTAGATATCCTTAATTAAACTCAAACTTCCTTTTTAAGCTCATTGTTTTCTTTTTTATTGATCTAAATCATTGCTTCCGGGGCATTAGTTAGAAAAGGATAATAAATAAACAATTGTCTAACTAATACAGTGCACCATACCATGTGTGCATTGGACATGTTAGCAAAACTCGTTTTGCATATTCTTTTTAAGACATATACCCAAAACCATTTAGTTTACCTACACCAATCACCATTCTTAGAAACTAATCTCGAATCTAATACCTTAAATCGTTCACACAGCAAATATATATTTTTTCTTTTCCTTGAACAATTCACACAGCAACTTGGATACGAAGCTATATAGTATAACAAAACAAAATTGTCAAAATCTTATCATCTTACTACCAAACAACTGTACAACAACATATTCAAAACAAAATCTGTCGTCACCTAAATAAATACCACCAAAAAAAAAAGAACCTCAAAGTCATATATAAACACACTTTTTAATATTAAAAAAAAACATGCAACCCATCTTCATCAAACCATCTTCTTCTACTTCTTCTGGTATAACAACAGAATCTCTCTGTACACAATCACATGACAATATCACACACTTCAATATAATAAACAACATTATTTTATTTTATTCCATTAAATAATAAATACTTACACATTTATTTCCTACTTCACTATCTCACAAGTCCTTTGACACATTAACACATTATTAAAAACCCATCTCAAAAACATTAAAATAAACAATACCCATATCTTAGTTTTGTTAGATCTATGTTGTTTTTAATGTTTTTGCTCATGTTAGTTAATGTGCAGGTGGTAGGGTTAGGGTTAGGGTTTATGGGATTAGTTTTAGGGTTTAAGGTGTAATGGGGTGTAAGGTGTCTAAAGTAGATGATCTACCTTTAGTTATAAGATGTAGGGAAAGAAAAAGGCTGATTAAATCAGCTGTTGATTATAGGTATGATTTATCGACTTCGCATTTAGCTTATTTTCATAGTTTGAAAGATATTGGTTACGCGTTGTCTAGATTTGTAGATGAACAGTTGGTTATACCTTCACCTGATCCGTCTTCATCCCTGTACTTACATTGCCTGATGATAGTAAGAGGAGTGTTGGGAAGGATAAGAATGGTGGTGATGATGATTCGCGTTTACATGATTTGCATAGTGGTAGTGAGAGTGATTCGGATTTGAGTTCGGATTTAGATAGTCATGGTCATGATCATGGTCATGATCATGATCCTGGGCATATTCATGTAGATGATAGTGATGAGGATGGTCACGGACATGGTCATGGGCAGGGGCAGGGGCGTGGGCATGGTGATGGTGGTGGTGGTTTTGAGAGTAGGCCGCCAGTGTCGTCGTTTGATGATATGGTACGTGGATATAATGGGATGGGGTCAAATGGGCGTTTTGTGAATAATAGACCAGACGAGACTAATAATTGGGGTGATCATGATCCTTATGTAATGAATAGAGGACCAATGCAGGTGCCATATCAGCAGCCTGCGTGGGGTGATCCATATTTGGTTACCCCGTCTGCATTTCCTTATCAGCCTGTTTGGGGACAAAACCAAAGTTGGGGTGCAGGTGTGGGTGAGGGTGACCCGTATGTGGAGAACCCATCTGTGTCACAGTATCAGCCTCCATGGGGTCAGTATCAGGAAAATTTTGATTCTTATAATGGGTATGGTGGGAATGCGTATACGGGTTCAAATCAGTATTTTTCTTATATGAAAAAGTCTGCACCAGCTAGCCGTACTGTGATTCAACCGGAGGAAGTAAGAGGATATCAAGAAACAGGGCAATGGGTTGATCCAACACAATATGATCCGTATGGAAGTGTGTTTGGGTATGGGTACGGATTTCCTTATGGTGGGGCACCTGCACCCGCACAACCTCCTCAAGAGCCTAAGAAACCAAAAAGTCCCCCGCCTCCACCTCCACCAATGGCATCTGATTATCTTAACTTTTTTGATGCGTATGATAATGAATTCCAGAGTTATGGGTATGGGCACGGGTATGAATCAATGGCTAGTAGTCCAGATTCGAGTGAAGTGAGAGAAAGGGAGGAATTCCTGATTTAGAAGAAGAAACAGAAACCGAGTCTCACCATGAAGAGGTTATAAAGGGGAACACATTTAATACAAAGAGAAATTTAGGTGAAGACATATCCCGACCGATTAGAAAAGAAGATATTGAAGGCGGTCCATGGAGGGGACATTCTAGTAGTACTGATGTTAGCATACCACCAGGAAAAAGTGAATCCAGTCTTCATTCAATACCAATGGAAAATAATGAGGGTGCACATTCTGTTGACATTGAAGTAGATAAGAATAGCTCAGAGACGATCGTTTCACACACCATGGATGAGGGGCATGATCATAAAAAGGGGGGAAGTTTCGATATAGATGAGGGGTCAACACAAGAGTTAGATTCCTCAATTATGAGTAGTTTGACAACATTATCTCCTCATGGTTCTCGGGATCTTCATGAGGTGGTTACTGAAATCAAGGATGAATTCGAGACTGCGTTTAGTTATGGGAAAGAGGTTGCCTTGATGCTTGAGGCAGGGAAGTTGCCTTATCAATCAAGGTTTGCAGTTCTTAAAGGTAAATAACATTTGCTTTTCGTCCGCATAATATATACTGATACGCTGCTTTCTTTTTTTATTTAAAGCCGTGATTGTTATTTTACTCTCTTATATTGCGCAAAAGTAATTAACTTATTTCACCAATAGGCACATTAGAGCATGTGACTGTCATAATTATAGCGAACTACTGTGTAAACTGTAGGAACTGTCAATTTTGGTTTTTCATTTCCCGCCATATATGTTATCGTGTTCAGAAGTTGCTTCAAAATAGTTTACTGTAGCATTGACAAATTATATGTCATTTTTCAGTGGTTTTATCCAAGATTCGAGCACCTTCCTCCACGACTTCAGACCATCCAATTCAACCTGTGAGATCAGCTTCTCGTGTAACGAAATTAGCAGGATCCTATAATCTGGATGCAGTTTCGGATGATGAGTCCGTTAACCTTTCTTCTACTTTGGAGAAACTGTATGTATGGGAGAAAAAATTGTACAAGGCAGTAAAGGTAATAGGATCATTGTCATCTTAATAGTGAGCATTAATTAATTTATTTATTTGATATGTACAATAAAAAATGATTATAGACTTTCTGCGTGATGATTAGAATGATTCCTTGTTTAGCCATTCATTTTAGTAATCTCATATTGATACATCAGGTGGTTGGTCTGGTTTTAGGATGAAGAAAGGATAAGGATCATGTACGAGAAAATGCACCAGAGGTTAATTGAATTGGATGCCAATGGAGCAGAACCGAGTAAGATCGAGGCTGCACAGGCTTCTATACGAAGGTTAACAACTAAACTTAATGTATCAATCAAAGCTATTGATGCCATATCTAGGGAGATACACAAGGTTAGGGACAAAGAACTGCAGCCGAAAGTCAGTGAATTGATCTACGGGTACGAACCTCTTCTAGTAAGCTCGTTTTTGGTACTTACAAGTTACAAAATGTAACTGGTGTTTGGATATGCCGTTTGAAACTGATTATTGCTACTTGAAGTCATCATAACTAAGTTTACCTTTTTCACATGTCATTCAGTTTATATATCGTTAGTCACTTAGTCTTTTGACTAAATAAAATTTTTACTAGGACAAACATCCAATCATGTGAATATTACAACTATGAACGGAAGAAGCACATCCATATATTGTTTTCTACTGTCCCTTTATTTACAGCAGAGTATGTGATTCTGATTACCCAATATGAGATAATCACTTTCAGTATGCACATCCAAACACCTCAATTCATGCACAAACACATGCCCCTGTTTATTCTTTCATAAACACTCATGATTTGTCTAAGACCTTCATATCTTAGTGTGGTCATTTAGATACATAACACTAGACATTACTTTCTTATTCAGTTATTCAGTAATATTACAATTTTCTCTCAAATCGTATGCTCACAATTGTGCATTTACTTCAGATTGGCACTTCGGCTCAAATGATCGCACCTGATCCTAAGTCCTAACTATAGATTTTATTTTGTTTTCTACAGACTAATAAGAATGTGGCAATCATTTGTGCAATGTCATCGAAGACAATTCCAAGCCATCATGGAGAGCAGAAGTCGGACTCTAAGGGCAAACACGACCCTTGAAAGAGATTCAAGCTTAAGAACCACTCTTGAGCTTGAAACAAGACTTGTAACCTGGTGCCAACATTTTAATAACTGGATTAATGCTCAGAAATCATATGTTGATTCCTTAAATGGTTGGCTACTGCAATGCATTGATCACCAACCGGAAGTAACCATTGATGGTGAGATTCCTTATTCCCCTGGCCGCATAGGCGCTCCTCCAATTTTCATAATATGCAACGATTGGCAAAGGGAAATCAAAGGTGTTTCACAAGAAAGAGTCTCCAAAGCAATGAATGGTTTTGCTTCAAATTTGAGGCAACTGCTGGAGAGACAAGACGACATACAACGGCTCATGCTCAAAAAAGAGTATATAGCCAAGGAATTTGCAAGAAAACGTGTAAATATTGGGCCAGATAACGAACATGGGTCAATGGTTCCTTCAGAAGCTGGGAAGGTCGAAGAAGAATGGGCAAGGCATAAGGAAGCTATGAAGTTAGTTTACAATGGTGGTTCAAGTAGTTTACAAGGCGGTGTAATTCCTATTTTTAAGGCTTTAGAGAATTTTACTAGCGATGCTTTAAAAGCTCATGAGCAGGTAAGGCTGCAAGAACAGTCTTGACTTTTTCGCAAAGGCTTGTGATTATGAGGGTAAATTGGGAATTTTTTTGTGAAGCCAATCGTAATGTGTAGAATTAACAGTTTATGAGGTCGTTTTTGGGCGAATGATATCAGTGGATCTCGTGACTGGTTTAGGAGTTGATTCTTTGACTAGTGATTAGTAATTTAGTATTAGGTATTTTAATGAGGGAGATTGACCTCTTTTCTAGAGTAGATTCAAATGTTTAGGTGTTGTTAGCCATATAATCTAAGTCTGCTAACAGAGGGGTCTTTTGTACAGACAACTATGGTATTTCATTATAGTTTTATAAATTTGTATTCTTTGTTTTAGTGTTTATATTGTTATTAAGAATGTTGACTGCAAATCAGTACACGTTTTTTTTTTTTTTTTTTTTTTTTTCTAGTGGTTCACAGAAAAGGAAATGTTGTTGATTGTTAGTTTATTGAAAAGGTGCTTATCGGGTTTTGGGTACACACCTCCTAAGGTGTGTTATCAAAACACACTTTTTAATCCTTAAAATTGCCAATAAGCACTTTTTATGAGGTGTTTGGATAAGCTTATTGTGTTTTGATAATGCAGTATAAGCATATAAATAAGCTTAGCCAAACGCATTAGTTAAATGTATATTTTTTATTTTAAGCCTTACTCTAATTTGTATAAAAATATTAATAATTATATTGGATATGAAATGATTGTAGATCAAACTGACTGGTGTACCGGGGAAGAGCTTGTTTGCTCAAAACAGGTCGAAACCTTGTTTGCTCAAAACAGGTCGAAACCAACAACGTAACGCTTCTGTATTCTTTTAACTGAAAATGAAAAATGACTAATAAAATGACTAATAAAATGACTAATAACTTGACTCAAACTTTTAGTTTACTAGAATTATATTAGTACTCCACTGATTGATCCTTCATCACAAAGAGAGACAGACAGACAACGGTTTAGCTGTTTAACTCACTGACTCAGAAAATGATTAGCTGCATCTGCTGTTGATCTGCCAACTGTATCTTTTTTGTCCCCATATATAATTGCTGCACATTGAGCCTGCTTGCATACATGTGCTAAAAACATGTCCCCTTCTAGATTTGGTAACAAAACCATTACTTTAACTTCCAAATGATTTTTTAATATAATCATCATGTACTCTAGCAACAATATAATTTGTAGATAGAACAATGTGATCTTTTCGAGATAGTAACTCACACATACATGCTTTCTAAGGCACTCGAATTGACACCCCATAAGTAGGACAAATTGGTTGCTATAATTAGATCAAAGATACTATTTGCGATGTTACAATAACATCGATAATCTGTCATGATTTAAGGCGTATAACACATCACTAAGACGTTGGATTGCAAGTGAAAGGAGTAAATATTTAAGAGAATACATAACTGATTAGGAAAAACACATTCTTGTTTTTATGTCTAAAATAACAGATGCCATGTTGCTGACTGAAATTGACTAATGTGTTATCTATGGCCCAAAAGTTGATACAGAAAATGAGCTACAGCTATTGGCCCGTTGATGCTGATAACTAGGCCTGGGCCAATATCGCTCCAGTAACCCGAACACCACCACTTTTAGGAATTTCTACCTCTTCTTGTGCACTTGTTTTGATCTCTTGTGTTTTCCTGCTCTTGGCAAAAGCTTGTTGTTTTAGTAACCCGAACATCACCATGTTTAATATGTTTTCTTTTGTCACATAAACAGAATCACCACTATCAACACCTAACCGCACCCGATGGTTCTTGGCCTTTAATGATCTTTTCAAATGGTCTCGTTTGAGATCTCTTCTTGACCAAAATCTCCTTCTAGTCGTATAAGGTTCAGAAACACTCGTGTCAATATCAGTATCATCCTGATCGCTTCTACTACTCATGTCCAACATTTCAATGTCTCCCCTACGTCTTCTACGCCTATGCTTGATACTACACAACATATGACAACACACCTGGCATGCTTGCTCCCACATTGCGAAAAATGTTGAAAAGCACGCGTGGATCATTTTGAAAATAACTTTGAAAATGCAGTGGAATACTTTCAATTTGTATAACGTGTACAACGCTAGAAGAACTGCAAATGGACCAATAACATATTACATAAAGAGATTAGTGACATGTATGAATCATATTGTTATGGTTCACGAAAATTTGGGATAAACTTACCAATGTAGAACAACAATGAAACCGCAAAGAATTTCAGGAGATGGTCTATGCAGAAATTTTCAATGTAACATTCTATATCCCATGTTGGACCGCACTTGCTGATCAATAATCGAAAACCAGACCATCAGTTCAGCAATACAAATCATTTTTGAATGATTGACATCTCAACAACAACAATCTATTAAGAAAACATGTAACATGATACTCACTGCATAATGTATAGTACCTATGAGACAAATATCACTAGATAGTAACCATGTTTCGTTCAAACGTTTCAGACAAATTTCATATGTGATTCTTTTAAGAAAATCTGTTACATAGTAGATGACGTGCCGACTATTTTACACAGTTGACATACCACATCAGCATATGTAAAGAATGGTTTCGGGTCAAATTTGCAAAACGTGACATAACATTCCAACGGTGAAAGTTGGTTACCCTTTACATGTAACCTTAATAACATATCAGAAAAGAATGACCACGGGACTATAGCGATCAAATCAAACGTTGTTCAATTACATAAAATAAAACACTAAGTAACATATGATGTAGTAGTAACTAGTAAAGATGATGAAATTACAAGCAATGCTTTCCCGAAAGAAAATCGAGTTGAGGACCAAATATACTTCCAACTACGTGCCCAAGACCCGAAACTATCGTTCCAATCGGGTTCCCCATTAGATAAACTTCTTTTTCTTGTGATAACAATCAAGTTCTTCCTCCAGTAACTTCACGACATAAACATAAGTAGATACTTGTGTAACCACCAAATTTCATAGATTATGATTTTCAGAAACTGAGACAAAAATAAATGATTTCAGATTTTATGTTTTTGAGCACTTTGATATGTAAAGAATTCGTTAGTTTTGTATTGATTTTGGCGGTTATGTGAAACAACCATTACTTTTTCTAAAAAAACTTAACCAACGACTTTAGAAGCATTTATTTAACAGTTAGCATTTACAATATTTAAATTTAATTTTTTTTTTTATCTATATAATACTTATAATGCACGAAATACCATCTCTTTAATTTTAAGGCGTCTGAAATTAAGTATGGTTTACAACACTTTAATGCACCCAATTTTCGAATTACAACAAAGTAAGCATATTGTACAACAAAATAAAGCTTGGTGTCATTTAAGACAAAATTTTATCAAACAACATTAATCTATTAAAACACCCTTCACCAAAATTACAACCATTTAAGCGTAATGTCTGATAAATGCAACAATTTTCGATTCTTAATAAAATAAGCGTAGTGTCTGAGAAAATAAACATGATGTAATTTTCGGACTTATTTTCGACTTACAACATTAATGTTATTAAAGTGGTCAATGTTATTAATGACTATAATGACTACTACTTACAAGAAAAGAAACATAGTGTACAACACTTTAATGCACATAATTTTCGGACGTACAAGACAAGAAGCATAGTGTACAACAAAACAACACATTAATGCTATTTAATGTAATCAATTATTTAACGGTCGATAAATACAATTAATACTGGTTATTAAAACACCCTTACATAAAAATACAAATTATCAGCATATTGTACAACCAAATTAAACACAATTAATGCATTAAATTTCACTACTACAAATAATAAAGCGCGTTATCTGAATATATTCGCCCGAAGGCAATCAGGCTAAATGGGCTTGGCGAGCGAGCGGACCAAAGCGAGCTCGAGCCCGACCTAAATTTTGATATCAGCGAGTTCGAGCCGAACGTAATAAACTACATTATTAATTTTATTTTAAAGCATGCAATCATTGCATGCCTTGCATCTGCTAGTAATGACTAATGAGTGAACTTATATATTTATCGAGACAAACAATATGCCACAAGTGATATTTAACATGCTCCTTAAGCCTCAAGTAAACACTTAAACCCATATTACTCGTGATAACTTTATTCATAGGATAACACTTACCTCAAATTTAATAACAAGATAAGCTTCAAGTTTATTTTATGTATAGCTCTTTAAAATCAAACAAATAATAGATGTATTACAAAACATACTCCTATTTGACAACAACTCATGTTTTTATCATACGTTTAACTAGTCATGGATGCAACATCGGGTTCCAACAAAAAGATCAAATTTCACTGCAGTTATGGTGGCGAGATTATTCTATGTAAGCATGACGGCAAACTTCGATACAGTGGTGGCACACACATGGTTATAGCAGCTGATCGTTGTATCACTTACAATGAGCTAATTGTGAAGTTGTGGGATGCGTGTATAGAGTCTATGAAACTGAGGTGTAAAGTACCGGGTGAAGATCTTAACGTGTTGATTGAAGTCAAATGTGATGAGGATCTAAATAATGTCGTAGAAGAGTATGATGCATATGGTAATACTATGAAGATTAGAGCTATTCTGGACGAGCATATACACCAATGGTAATACTAGGAACATGAAGTTTTTTTTTTTTTATTGCAGTAATAGTTGTGGTAGTGCTATTGTTGGTCATATTGAAGGAAGTTTGTGTACGTACTCTTCATGTTCAAAAAAATTTCGAGCGAAAAGCTATTTAGGTCTGTTTTGATTTCTTTTAAATTTGGTTTCTTGTGTTAAAACTTAGGTTACTTATTACTTTAAGTAACTTAGATATACATCTATGTGTGATTCGCATAAAACCAACGAAGATAATGGAAATCCAATTATTTAATTCGAATGGAACCAACTCTTTTGGTGTCACTCATAAGAGCATCAGTATGGGAGTCTTTTTAGGCGTGGTGACAGCGGTCGCGTGGATAGGAGGATTCTTCCTCAAATACGTTGGCATTATCGCATTGTGGTTGTGTGGTTTGATCAATGTAGTGGTGACCACGCTGTGAGTAGAAATTGTATGAGTTCCGAGTTTTAGTGTGGCAGAAAGAGATTTAGTGTGGTCATTACTATGCACTGATGCGACAACACTTTTTATTATGATCGATAATTATTTTGCTTTTTATCCGATCAATATTTACCTTAAGTGTATCTACTCCTAATGCTCTATCTATTTTGCTTTCTGATCCGATTAATATGAACACCCGGATAAATAATTCTATCACTACAGAAGTTATATTATTATCCCCTTGAGTACTTGAGTGACATTTTGCAATCTATTTTCGACTTTATTGAGAAGTTTAAGCAGATTAACCCAAATTATGTTTAAACTCAACCTTTAACAGGTTAATTTTCATGTCGATTTAGGGGGTGTTTGAGATTGCTTATCAAAAATAGATTAAGCGTTTTCAAAACGAATAATCAGATAATCAGCTATTACAAAACAGTGATTATGAAATATAATGTTTGAATTTAATTATATTATTTAATATCGCAATAATCAGATAATCAATTTTTTTAATATCTGATAAATTATATTCTTTAATGGTTCAAAATATGAAATGACTATACACTCTTTTTAAATTGTTTAAGTTCAACAAATAATCAACTTTGAAGTATCATACTAACAAATAGTAATATATATTTAAAATACGTTAAAAATTATCAATGCTTTAAATATCAGCAATAAAAAGAGCTCATGATTCTTTATATGTGTATTAGGTGTTACAACCAAATCATAAGAAGATTGGGCCAGTATTTAATCTTTAATTATACAAATTACAAAATTAATACTTTAATTATACAAATTACAAAATTAGGGTTTTAACATTCTACACTTCATTTACATACTCACAGATCACAACCACCTTTTAAATTTTACCACACAGGTCATAGCCACTTTTTAAATTTTACCGGTCTCTTTCTCTCTGCCTCACTAGTCACCATATAAAATGAAACACACTCATATTTACTTTAAAAAAAGAAAAGAAAAGGTAAAACTGAAGACAATTTTATAAAATCACCAAATAATGAAAAATTGCGTTTTGCAAAAGTAAGTCCATACTTGCTTATACAAAACCACGTTTTGAGACATTGAAAATGCAATAAATCACTTTAGCTTTTGTCTCCTAAACACTCAAAACTGATCATTATTGTTTTTTTAACGCAATAAGCAGATGATAATCTGCTTGAAATCGCAACCCCAACCTAGGGGCGTCCATGGTGCTAGA
Organism: Chrysanthemum lavandulifolium; assembly: GCA_022545495.1. Lineage (NCBI taxonomy): Eukaryota > Viridiplantae > Streptophyta > Magnoliopsida > Asterales > Asteraceae > Chrysanthemum > Chrysanthemum lavandulifolium. Next base: position 194,674,013 of record CM040244.1, read on the forward strand.
ACCGTCCCGAACCGGAACCGAACCGAAAGAACCGAGAACCAAAAATAAGGAAAAAGTGGAACCAAGAACCGTCCCATGTTTTTCTGTTTGGTTCGATCTGAGAATTTTCGGTAATTCCATGAGTACCAAAGTGTTACAAAAATATGTTTGGATGGATGTGAATTCTGATCTCGGTTCGTAGAACTTCGAAAAGTTGACGGTAAATAGTATTCCACAACTTGACTTAAAACAAACAAAAAAACATATATCCAGGTAATAATGAAACTCATTATCGCGAAAATAATTACAAACTCGTTGAGAATATTATATATCGATCATTGTGGTAAACTTCTGATAAGCTTACGTTGTGACAATATATCGTGCGGTGAACCATAATCGTTAATTGTTTCTAATTTTATCATTAAGTTTAATGAAAACAAATATCAATAGTTAATTACAACTTCTTGTTAGTTGTTGTTGAGTAACGAATTATTCGATGTCTGTTATCGCGCATCTCGATATTCAGTTTAGAAAAACTACTTTTATATTGATGAATGATGTTTGAAGCTTTGAATAGAATCGATGGATTAAAGGTTAAGGTTTATGGGTTTTAGGTTTAGGTAGGGTTTTTTATTTTCTTAAAGTAGCATCTTGCGTATACTGATATCTCAAACAAGCTACATAAAATTACATATTTTAATAAAAGTCGGTTCTTTCGGTGAAATCTAAGCCGGACAGTTCCGACCGAACAGTCCCGAAACCGAAATTTTAAATTTTAAAGCCAAAAACCGTCTGTGGTTACAATATACGATCCGTTAAATTCGATCTGATGCGGTTCCTCAGTTTTTGGACACCCCTAATCACCACCCCCTTAAATTTTTAGAGATGAAAAGACGGCATAAATAACATACATCACCTAGACATAAATCTACTTTTGACCAGTTTTCATTCTTAACCAAATTTATTGGTTTAAGATTAAAAAGGAAAACACAATCTAAATCAACAGATTCTCTGCATTTCTATGATCAAGGTACCAAAAGATAAGGTTAGATTCCTCTTAAACAAAACAAAATGTTTACCCATGTACTTTGCAGCACAATTCATAGTCTCTTCAAGAAGACAACGTATGCGACAAGTATCAACTATTGACTACAATATAACCACATAATAGTATTCCCTTTAAACAAATAGCTATAACTCACCAATCAGAAGCATCAAATAACAAAGAAACCCATTGGGTCGCAAACCAATCTAGTAGCAAACAAATACGACAATAAACCAACCCTTTAACTACAATATACAGATGGTCTCAACACACTGTAATTAACATTCTGGAAGAGAATGAGCCGAAGTGTATGGAGAAAAGCTAGCAGCAGAGTCATTATGGCGCAAAGGATGCGGCTGCTGACTAGAAGACCAAATATAACTTGACGAAGCATTGCCTGGACTGTGGTAATATGAAGACAGGTGTCGGGAATTTAGAGGAGATAAAGAAGGGTAACCCAACGAGTTTGAGGAAATTAAATGAGAGGCACGAGATCTATGGGAAGAAGATGCGGCGATGTTTCTAAGGTCTAATGAGCTTCGTGATGGAGTAATATATGAGCTTCGTGATGGAGTAATATATGAGCTTTGCGTTGGAGTAATATAAGGGGATTGAAGAGAGTGCATATTGTAAGGAGTACTGGAGACAGAATGTAAGTTAGAACCCGTGCGTGATGTATGACTTTGACCTATCTGTATTGCTCTTGATGATGCATAAGATGATGAATATGCAGAAGATAGTATGGTTGATGAAGCCATGGAAGCAAGGTTTGATGATGAGAGCAACGGTGTGCGTTCTGAGGCTGGTGGTTCACCGTTGGCGGTCCTTGCATCACGCTTGCAAACAGGACAGAAAGTTCTCCATGAAGTCAGCCAAGCATCCACACAAATTGCGTGAAATTCTGTCAAAATACAATATGAAAAGAACTGTAAAATGAACAGCAAATTCTCCCGATTGACAGTGTGCTTTAATACCCTTACAGAAGGCAATCTCTACTCTATCATGTATTCGAGTACAGCTAAGAATCCAAAAAAAAAAAAAAAAAAAAAAAACAACTAGCAGAAGTAGTAAAGTGGCTTTAAATATAAAGAAATTTGTGTTTAGAGAATTGTATGCATTACTAATACACATTACTCGAGTTTCAACCCATTTTTAAACTGAACTTTATGATTTTACCCATTTCACCTGTTACAGAAAAACCATAACCCGAATCAACCGTTTTGACAAGTAAATGCTCAAGATTTCCAATTTTAATGAAAAAAAAATCCACTACTGGCAATATTAGGTCTTATAGTTTTAACAGTCAAACAATGTAAACAAGCGTTCATAACCTCTATAGTTACGATATTCAAAAAATTGGATCAATACTGAATACTAGTTCTTGTAATCATATTTAATATATCAAATAAATAATAAAGTTATAATTAAATATAAAAAAGGTGTACTGGCAGAATTCTAAGCTTATCAAAGAAGACTTACTGTGGCGGCATGGCAGAATTCTAAGCTTATCACCGACATTATAGTCTTCAAGACATATAGCACATGTAGCTGAAGTGCAATTATCTTCCAAAACTGCTGTGAACACCAAGCTTGGCATGGCTTTCACTAACCGACTACTCATCCCGTGGAATTCCCGAACACGAGAAGCTTGAGGGCGTTCTCGTCTTATACGATGCCTTCGGACAAAAAAACATGTTGCCAAAACAGCAGACATTGCCAGCAATGAAATAAAAGATATAGCCATGATTGACCATGCTGAGTTTTCATAGCTTGGGATAATCCATGTCTCCATTGCGGTTATGCCTGTGTACTTGCTGAGCTTTAGGCCTGATGCTTTTGACACAAATACTGCAAGTATCGATATACCAGCTGAGTTCCCTGCCACTGCAGTTTAAAGGAAGCATTTAGATATTAACTAAATAAAAATAATAATATATTTCGTATGATCCTATTCAAACGTTCATATATCATAGATATTTATTTACTCATAATAAATCAATTAAGATTATGTTTCATATCTAAGGGGACAAGAAAGTTGATTAGAAATTATCTATAAAGGGAATGGGTTGAAAGTTGCTCACAAAGTGTAACTATTTTCACTGCATAAGAGCTCCTAAGTCATTTATTTAATTAAAAAAAAAAAAAAAAAAAAAAAAAAAAAAAAAAAACCTATATTACTAATAAACTTATTGTTATCGTATTCGACACACTAAATGTTTAAACAAAAGTTCGAAGATCTTGGACACAATGTGTTTCAGGCCAGCCATACTCGACCAGCCCATTTTCCACCTGTAGCATGTCATCATCAACTGCCATTTTAAGTAACAAATTTGTCCTCAATGATGCTCATAAAACACTAACAAGTTCATACACTCATAATCCATCATATAAAATGCCTTTAATCAATAATATCAACTACAGTTGCCTAATGTGGTTAGAATTGGACAATAATGTGATTGATAATAGTATGAGAATGTAATTGGTACAACTTTTTATTAACATATGAAAAAACTCGAAATTTTGCCTATAAGAAGAGCATAAAATGCCTTTAATGTTCTTCTTATAGGCAAAATGTGAAGTTTTTTCATATGTTAATAAAAGTTTTACCAATAACATTCTCATACTCTATCAATTACACCGCTGTCCAATTCTAATCACATTAGGTAGCACAAATGGTCAGCTTGGGACATAAAGAAAAGCAAGTTGACGGAAGGATGCAATATCTTAATCCTCATGGAAGGTTTATGTAATTGATGTTAGGTATGCAAATTAAACACCAAGACAGGTTAGCAACCACTCTGGCTTGCCAAAAATATAACTAAGATGTAGAGATCAAGTCCTCAACACCCGTACTAAATTAATGAAATAGGCCTAAGATTATCCAAGCTACTCCAGCAAAAAAATCTAACTCAATTCAAAGCTTACACATGTAGACAAATCATCAGCCACAAAATCTGTCTCACCATAATCCAGCATGGAATTAAGTACCTATTTCTATACAATTCTCACACTACTTAGAGAGCAAGGTGTCATGACGAAGCATAACTTCGTCGTCGCGCCACCTCAGCGCCACATCAGCATCCCATTTTCCCACAACTAACCACAACAAACCCCCTCCTCACTCATAACAAACCTCAACTTCTTCATTTGAGCCCACCACAACAAACCCCCTCCTCACTATATTATTAAAGCCAATATTTAATCCCTCAATGTCAGATACGTTACTTCGTCGTCCCGACGATTTTGGAAGCGACGGCGAGCCACGACGGGCAACGCCGGTGTGGCGGCGGCCCACGGCGAACCCCCACGTGGGCGACGGCGAGCGACAACTGGAACCACACCGTCCGCTCTTAGAAACAAAAATACATCAGATTTCACGCATAGGCCCGCACATTAAGATGTATTTCTTACTTTTAATAATCGAGGTCTTGAGGCACTTTCAAACAAACATACAAACAATAAGATGTGGATACACATATCTTTCACTTGTACATATATAATTGACGTTTTTCAAACAGATTACGACTTTTGACAATACCTATCCCAACAAGCATACCTAATTATACAAATAGTAACACAATATATGTAACTAAAAAAGTAAAAGCAAAAAGATAAAGAATCATACTTGCAACCAGATCACTATCATCATTGTTATAAACTATAACCGCCTTAAAACCTGCAGATTGCGCTCTTCGTACTTTATCCTCAAAACTACATCCTCCTCTAATCATCAAAACAAAGGGCGGGTTTATACTTTCATTAATCGAGCTATTACTCAACGGTCCACAACCATCCAACGGCTCCCCTAAAAACAAAGTTCCGCATTCCCCAGATCCTTTCACAGGTGGAGCTGCAAATACACCCACAAAATTAGGACACAATTAGTATACTTACCAATCTAACATCCACATTCTTGATAAAGGCACACTTCGATATAACATAAACTTTACATTGACTAAACCCAAGACCTTTCTCCCAACAAGTCAATACATACTTCTACAAGTTTGTATAAAAAAAACAATTCACCAGACACTCAAAACCGATTATATCCTACTAAACAACCTTAACGATACACAACTAAACAGCTTTTAAAGATTCAAGAAACATGTTGAAACACATATAAAGTTTGCAACTTTAAGCTAACCCAACACAAATCACACCCAACTTAACCATAAATACAACAACTTTCATAAAAAGAAACACAAAAAAGCAATAAAAAGAGGCTCACCAAAGTTAGCTTCAATATCTTCAAAAGACAAAGTGAGATTATTCCCCATCAAAACAACATTAGCAACAACACCATACCCACCCATCATCATCAAACACATAACACTAAACCAACAACACTTGAACATCTTTTCTTTTATAAACAAAGATCAAGTTTTGCTAATTTGGGATGGAAACATCAACTTCCATCCTCTGAGTAAACTAGTCAATCATTTTTCGCAATTTAAAACCAGGGTTTTGTGTGTGTTGATAAGCGTTTACTTATCAAGTCAAATTTCAAAGACTGTTGTTTTTCTTTTTGGGTTGGGATTGATTTGGGTGAGGTTGAATTATGGCAATGATTATCTTCTCAAAATATAAAAAAAGAAAATAGTATGACGGATCAAGAAAATAATATTCTGTCTTTTTTTTATTATATTACAGTGGGACCCGGTTTATCAGGAGGAGGCTTCTAGGATTATGTTTTGTATGTCACTAGTGGTCACTACGTACACTAACCTAATTTTATAAAACTTACTAATCAAGAAAATATCAAGGTGTTGTTAAGTGATAGTGACTTATTATTATTCAAGGAAAATATCTCATTTTGATCATGGCGGTGTTTTTAAAAACAAATATGAAACCTACTGAAAAGCTAGTTACAAGCTAGTTAGAGCACTAGGTATCGTTTGGTGTCGTGGGTGGTGTCGTGGAAAAAAATGGTCTTGGCTCAATGACTTTTTCATCATAACACCACTTTTATTATATACCAAAACCCTTCTTCTTGTACACCGGTGTGGGTTTGGTCTTGTTTTTTTTTTTTTTTCTTTTTTTTTTTTGTTGTCATTTTAAATAAAACAATATATATAACTAAAATTTAATTTCATTAATAAAAACATTCGTAAAAAATATACATTAAATAAAAAAATACGTAAAATAAAAGTTAGACGTAAACATAAAAAAAATACTGGTATTGGGATAATATAAACCGACCCAAGACCCGAATATTACCATTAACCACTTAATACGCTAAATCTCAACCCAACTTATCACTAAACAAAAATAAAATTGGGATAAAAATTGCAAACCCAAAAACAAAAAATTTAGCCCAACTAGTATTAAAAAATATTGCACAGCCCAGTTAATAGGGAACTTTTATCCTATACCCAACATTGCACAACCTAAAAATATTGCATAATCCTATACCTAAGATTACACATAACGAGACACTTGTACTCCATCTTCTTCATCACATGTCTTCTCTCAAAACTGCAAAAAAAAAAAAAAACACATCACAAACATCACAACACACAAACAAAAGCAAAAAAAACAAATCCACCAAAAAAAGAAAAAAAACCTTTGGTGAAATTTGGTGGCGGCTGTGGAACACTTCTGAAGCCCGGCCTCGGTGTGGATTGTGGCGCCATAGGCTCGCGCCAACCTGATAAGCACAAGCAGCCTGTGCCAGGCCTCTAAGGGATATGGTATTGGAGCAGGGACACGTTAATATTTACAAGTACCACTTGCTAACAAGCGAAAATTATTTAGGCGATGCTAATGGCAACCACAATATTGTGGTTCACTCCTGTAGTCAGTATGGCGTCAACTTCTCTCTCAAACCTTCTGTGTACCATAACTTGCTAGTGGAACCACAGTATTAAAATAACCACATCAAAAGTATTTGCTTTGTGTAAAAATCGGATTAGCAATTTTATAGCCAAATAAACATCTAACATGAAAATGTTATCAACAAAATTCGTATTATACAATAAAGCCCATTTAATAGCCCAAACTCTTAGGGTGGATTCTTGTATATAAGAACACTTTACCTAATTTGTAGCAACCTAATCATACTTCACATAGCATGACCACTAACCGTAGTGGTAAAAGAATGAGAGTAAAAAGTATTTTGTTTCATAAGTTTAATACCTCTCACTTTATTTTTTACACAACTTCATTTACATATCAAATCCTCTCATCTACTATACTTTATCATTTCCACGTGACATATTTTATACATCTACCCTTTATTATGTAAAGCGATCCATTATGTGCTAGCACCTTCACGACACGTGCCTAAAACAAAACCATCACTCAAAATACTTTGTATTATTTCCTTATCCATCATCTCTTTCCTGACAAGAAACCATCTTCTCACCTGCGCTTGACTAACGAGTTCAATACATCTTCATCTTCACCATTTCACCGCGAAAATAACTCACTGTGTAAGTACATTAACAACAAATCTATCATCTTCCTCTTGTTTATTTTGCAAACACAGAAGATATTTGCTGATTCAACCTATGAATCACAAAAACCTTAAATCACTCTCTGTTTCAAATATGTTTTTGGAGTATTTCTTGTTTTTATCTCAAAACCGAAGCTCAAATTAAAGTCGCGCCCTTTTGTTTTTTTTCAACGGTTGGATTTTGCTAGGGAGGAGTGTCAATTGTTTCGGTTGGCTGACAAACCGAAACAATGAAAAGGTTTGGGTTGTGATCGGTCACTTTCGGTTGAGCTAGTGGCACTCTTTCGGTCGTGTGCTCGGTTGGGGTGGCCAACCAATGAGCCATTAGCGATGGCCTTAGATGCATAAACATAAAGTCGATGTCACGCACTATCTGTACTTTCAGCGCTTTACAAAATTACCCTACAATGTGGTGTAGACTTATTCCCGAAACATACGACATTAACGTATCAAGTTCTTATTGGACGAAGACCAAATAAAAATAAATAAATAAATAAACAAATAAAGAAAAAAACTAAAACATGTCGCGTAGAAATCTACCCGACTTTACCCGACATTGCTTTGGGAAGGAGCAAGCCCCGAAAAAGCTTACCGGAATAAATGTTTGAAACGACAATTCATATGAATTTCGCTTATTTGAACGTTAAGTCGCTTAGTTTTTTTTTCACAGATCTAATTTTTAGTGTATGTGTTACATTGGTGTTTTAGTGGTGGTGATAAAAAAAATGTTGGTGTTGTTGGTGGTGTTGTGGTGACAGGGGTGGTGGTGGTGTGAGTGTGGTGGTGTTGGCTGTGGTGGTGAGAAATTGGTGATGTTGGTGGTGTTGTGGTGGCGTGAGTGTGGTGGTGATAAATAAAATTGTTGGTGGTGTTGTGGTGGTGTTGTGGTGACATGGGTGGTGGTGATGTGACTGTGTGGTGGTTTTTGAATCAACTGTTGGTGGTGTTGTGGTTGTGTTGCGGTGATAGGTGGTGGTGACGTGCTTGTGGTGGTGTTGACGTGTTTGTGTGGTGGTCGTGGCTGCGGTGGTGACTGAGTTAACAGTTGTTGGCGGTGAATATGGCGGATTATCGGGTATTTCGCAATATTTTTTTTGTTCCATCACACTTATTGTTTATTTGTTACGTATATGTGTTTATATTTATATGTTTTTGTTATTTTAGGATTATGCATTTATGATGCGCAAAATACATGTAGGAGTAGGTTGTTTTTAATTAGAGAATTTATTTTGATCACCCGTAAGGAACAATTATTTAGGGAAACATGTTTTGGTTGGTTGTTAGATATCCCGAAAATGCAAGAGAGTGGGGTGTTAGTACATTATTTTATATGCCACCAAGTGTCGTGTGAAGAGGGAAAGACAAAGATTGCTCCTTTGAGATATCGTGTACGTGATCTCGATCGGGTAGGTGAGGTTGAGATTAAGTTTGGTAGGGAGGAATTCTGTCTAGTTACCAGGTTAAGGTTTGGGACAGATTTTAGGAAGCCTTATGAAACTGGACCTGATTCGTTTAGGAGACGAGTGTTCCCTTCGTCTACTGATTCCCAGAAAATACAAGTTGGTATGTTGTTACGTAAGATAAAAAGTGCAGAGTTTCGTGATTTGAGCGACATAGATGGTGTTCGGCTTTGTTTGTTAGGCGTGTTGATGTTGGTGTTAAAAGGGACTGAGCTTAGGAATGTAGTTGACGGATTTAGGCTATCCACATATATACAGGTATATTCTTTCAACATTAAGCCAGTTAAAGGAATTGATCAATGAAAAAAAGTAAAACGTACACCTTGTCTTCTACATTCAATAACATGCAGCTATAGATAGTGGCAAGTCTCAGGCATACCATGCCCGCATTCAATAACAACTATGTACTTTCTTAACATGAACCTAAATGACTTTGTAAGTGATGCATTTAGGCTATCCACATATAAAAAGGTATATTCTTTCAACAGTAAGCCATTTAAAGGAATTGATCAATGGAAAAAAGTAAAACGTACACCTTGTCTTCTACATGTTGAAAGAAGAATGCTATGAAGGCCACCTATAGCAAGAAATAAAGATAAAACTGAACAAAAGAAGCATGTTGCTAGGCATATTAGAGTCATACAAAGGGTACTTGCACTAACCCAACTCAAAATAAACCAACTAAGGAACCAAAGAAGATAGGTAGGCCACTTGTTAAGGATCCTGTTAATGCTAGGGTCCCAAGTAGTAGAAAAAGAGGAATAGGTGGAACAGGACCGCAATATAGGTAACAAAGGTGGTTCAGTCCCAAGCAATAGAGCTGGTTCAGGCAATGCAGGTGGTGCTTCAGTTCCAAGAAACATAGGTGGTGGTTCAGTTCCAAGAAACAGAGGTGGTGGTTCAGGCCTAAGTGTTGTTCCCTATTCACTATAATATTAAAACAGTTTAAGTAAAGTAAACAAAGCTAATAGTGAATCAATGACTGAAAAGATATAAATAAAACACAAGAGTAATTTTCAACGTCATATTCTTATTAGAAATGAATCAGAAGAATACTTTACCTAGTACTTGCGAACGATACTAGGGATTGAAATGACAAAGTGTTTGCAACTCCTCTACAGCTCGGGGCTAAGTAAAGCCTGTTCTAAGTACCAGCTGAGCTATCTCGGGGTTAAGTTATGTTGGAGGAGTGAAAGATGGCTTGCGTGTATGTGTGTTTTACAATTCACAAGCAACCTTTCACTCCATCTCTTATGCTATTTATACAAGTGTGAGTTTAACTCTTTCCTAAGTGACAAGCCGACAATATTGCGAGAAGACAAAATCTTGATGTATTTTGTCTCTGTTCTAAAGACTATATTAGGTAAAGGGACCAGTCACTTTCTTCATGTCGATACAAAGACTATATTAGTGAAAGATGGCTTGCGTGTATGTGTGTTTTACAAAGGCGGCGATGCGATCTTGAGCCTTTTAGGGAAGGTTGACTACTTGAAGATAAGTGTTCCGTCTTTATCGCTTCAAGCATAAGCTGTTTTGTCCGCCCATTCTTGATCTTCATAGTCTTGATCTTGATTTAGTTTGTCTTGATGTTTGTAGTTGGAGAAAGTTTGAGGATTGATAAGTTATTGTCATCACTTTTGAATCCACCATCTTCTTTGACTCGATCTTTACCCTTTAAGTTCCGCCTTTGGGTGGAGAGACTTCTTCTATGTCTCTTCTTGGCGTTACGAAGATGGCTCATTGAGAGACTATGCACTCGATGACTGTTAGTGTTTAGCGGTCTAAGCACTTAGGTTATTTTCTATTCAAATCCTAGATTAAGGGGTTTGGGTATTTATTGAACCAGCGGTCTCCCTGTTTGGATATACAAATAGCCTAAGTGTTTGATCGATGTAAGTGAGCAAATGGCTTCTTCTTACTGAATGTACTAATGAATACAATAAGGAACCTTTGAATATTTTAACAAAACATACATCATTTATTGATCAGTTACAAGGTTCTTATCACTAGTACAAAGATAAAAGCGATGTCGGTCGGATGGATTCCCGATGCTTCAAACTTGACTTTCTTAGTGATGGTATTTCTACTCGGGGTGCTCTCTTATCTTGGCGTTTAAGTCGACCTGAACACGACATTTGCGAGTCTGAATTTGAGAGGCCAACGGTATGTAGCAGCATTGCGACCACACCTTGCTCATGAGCGTTTTCATCAAAAGCTTGTACCTCGACTTTCGGATCTTCATAAGCGGCACCGACCTCGGTGTGTTGTTCCCACAATGTTTCAATGACCGGGAGTATAGCTTCCTTGAAGCTTTGGTAATCCAACGAACAAGCGCCTCTGTGAGTGGAAGAACATTATCAAATCTTTTGAATTCATCGGTGGAGGAAGAGGTCGGTCATTGTTGTCGAGGCTAGAATGGTGATTCGGTATGCTCACGTGGATCGGTGAGGTCTTTGTTCAATTTGAACCTCGGCGTCCACTTCTTCCCTGGCGATAAAATTTCATCATCGGCTGTCGGCAAGTTCATCTTGAAAAATAGTATCGATAACATCGACCTTGATCGACAAATGGTTGGTGATGGGTTCCATATCGGTGGTGGTATTAATCCTGCGAGTCTTTGTCCCCGTTGACCCCTCGGACACTGGTGGGAGTTTCCCGTGCCTTCTGGGGTCGAGGATTGGTTTGGGTTCCATATCGGTTTGGTTGTTCCTTTCCTCAAGTCTTTGTCCCCAGAGACCCTGAGACAACGATGGGTTTTCCAGTGCCTTTAAGCAGTCGGTGAAGGTGATATCCCTATCGGTGGGTTGTTTGGTTCCTATGAGTCTTTGGGATCATTCGGTGTGCCCTCGGACAAAGGCTTTGATTTGCTAATGTCATCATTAGGCGTTGTGGAAGGCTCCCCTACCGGTAGTTGTTTGTTTCCTACGGATCTTGGGGTAGTAGTTTGGACCAAAGACGCGATTGTGATTTATCGGTGTCCTTCGTTGTCCACAGGTGGATGTTGCTTGGTCTCCGGTGGGTGTGCAAATCGGTCTTGGGTTTTCTTTGCCTTTTGGCGGTGTTCACGAAGCCTCGGGGCCACGAGACTTGGGTTTGGTCTTAGTCGATCCCGAGACTTCCCATTTCTCTTTTTAGGAGCGAGGGTTAGGAACCTTGATTCCCTGCAGTTGTTCTGACAACCATATGGGCCGTCAATTCAATATTTGTGACAAGGATGGGTCCTTTTGAAAATTTGATTGGCTCGGGATGCGGTAAAGCACCAATTTTTTCTTCACGAGGATAATTTGAACCCGGTAACACTTATGAGCACAAGAGACAAACCTAGGATCGAAGCGTGTTTAGTCCTAGTTTTGCTCTGTAGCTTGGTTCGAGATCACTTGTAAATGATCTCCCTAATAAACGATGACCCCATTCATCAAGTATGCCATCATCAAGCTGAATAGAGTTAACTTGTTCGGTGGATGAGTGGTTCCATGAGGACACGAATCGCAAAGTGAATAGAATCCTCGAGCCACGGAAATGAACTCTTGGTATTTGGGTCTTGTCTAAAGTTGGTTTAAAGCGATTTGTTTTAACCATCCTTCAACTGTGGAGGTTCGGGATGGCGACATAAACTCCTTGTTGTAGTCTAACCTGTTGAGGTGCAAAGCGTTTTATAATCCGGGGTGAATTGTTGTCCCCGTTAAGGCTAGAACACGATGAGATATTCTCTGAGTATTCTAAGGTTGTTCTCATCGATGAGGGTGTCGGGTCAATAGCCTTATTGTTGCCTAAAACTCCACGAGGAGGTTTTGGTACAAAATAGATGGACCTTGAACAAAGGCCGTTTCGGTTAGGCGGTTAAACAAAAATTATAATGTCCTTATAATTTGGGACGGTTTGAGGATATTCAAAATTGCCTATGACATTATTTGTTTTAAATTCAACGTTATTGAGATCCCCTACCTTTGTGTTTCAAGCGAAGAGATTGTGTTCTTGCCATTTCCATTAAAAGGTTTTAGGGTTTTGAAAAAAAATTCTTGACAAGAACAATCAAAGGTTTGAATCTCTTAAGTTGTGATGAAAATTTTTGTAAAGGTTTACAAAGAAGATTTTTAGAAAGTTTGAAGAACACAAAGATTTACGGGTTTGAAAAGAAATTTTGTGAGAGTTTTGTTAGCGAAATCTTTTGTGTGTGTTATAAGGATTTTGTGAGGGTATTTATAGAGTGTTTAGAGAGGTGGTTTGTGCATATTTGTGGATTTGTAAAGTCGGTTTTGAAAGCGTTTTGAATTTCCATTTAATTCCACCCTCACTACCATGATAAAATCCGTTTTCAAGAAGCTTGATTGCGATGTCTACGATAAAAGTGCACTTTGCGGTAATAAAATATCCGCGGGATATTTTATGTGAAGGAGGCATTTAATGCCAGTGGGATGAGGTAAGTATTAGGGACCCTTGACGATAAGATACAAGACATATATTCCTATATTTAATTGGTGTGTTTACCAACCTAGGACATTTAAGTAACTAACACTTGGTGCATTTAGTTACTCATTTAATGCTCAATAACTATAGTCGGGGTCACGAATGAGTCTTACTCATTCGGTGAGAGGTTATCTTGTGGGTTTCGTTCGGGAGGAGGAACCATTTCGAGAACTTCTTGAGATTGGTTTTCGGATGCGGACTTTTAATGTTAAGCATTCCCAATTCGACTTTCGGTCTCCTGAAGGTAGGTTCATCGAGGTTTGGTGAAGATATCGGCCGGTTGATATTGATGGGGATGAAATAGAGTTCTATGTCTCCTTTCATTATGTGGTCACGATGAAGTGATGTCGATATCAATGTGTTTGGTTCTTTGATGAAGGGCGGGCTTGTTGGAGATTGCAATTACCTTTGGTGTTGTCACGGAAGATGGGTACCATTTTGTAATGGATGTCATAGTCGGCTGAGTTGACTTTTCATCCATAAAACATTAGCACAACATCTGCGGTGACCACATACTCGACTTTGAAGACATAACCAACGATTGTTGCTTTTAGCACTCCAATGTGTTGTCTATCTTTCCTCGACAAACTTGTTTTGGATCGGGAGGCCGAGAGAGTTTCATACCATGCTCAGGGAGCTTGTTTCGATCCATAAAGGGCTTTATCAAGCTTGCGAGACATAGTCGAAATTCACTACTCTCAAAGCCGGAGGTTCTTGAACATACACATCTTCCTTGGGTTCACCATTCGAGGAATGCACTTTTACATCCATCGGTAAACTTTGAAGTTCATCTTGGTAGCAAATGCAAGGAAGATCTGATGGCTTCCATTCTTGCAGCAGGAGCAAATGTCTCATCATAGTCAATGCCTTCTTGTTGGTAACCTTTGGCTACAAGTATGGCTTTGTTTTTAATGTGATGCCGTTTTCATCGGTTTGTTTAAAACCCACTTCATTCCTATGACTATGACATCCACGAGGACATTTGATCAAGGTCATGACCTTGTTTTTATCAAGCTGTTGAAGTTCTTCTTGCATGGCTTGAACCCGGCTTGGGTGTTTTAGAGCCTTAGTGACACTTTTGGGTTCTATGTCGATTGGTAATCGACATATAGACATTCATTGGTGAAGTTGCGATTAACTTAGCGGCCATGCTTCTAGTGAGCATGCCCTCGGTGGGTTCACCAATGATGTTTACAAGCTCAATGTCACGAGATTTTGTCCACTTACTTTGTGGTCTAGGATCCGAACTTGAGGAGGTCGCTTGGAGACTCGGGAGTGAGTTACGGTGCATTAGCACGAGAATCAATAAGAACATATGTTGAGATGTCTTGTTAGGTTGGGTTTCATGAATCACGGGTTTCGATCATTTGGATCGATGTTGCCTATCCCAGTGGGTGATTGATTATCAATGAATTCAGGCAGTTGGTTGTGACGGGTTGTGAGTAAGACATAATATGAGATGTCGACATCGGGTTGAGTACGAGGAATTGATTTATGTGTTATACTCATCGGGAAGATATCTTGATGAGTTATCAATTCCTATTTCCTCCAACGAGGTGTTGGTGAACACGATGCTACGAACTCTCATCAAAGGTGACATGAAAGGTTTCCTCAACTTGTTGTCTCCTTGTGTTAAATACCACGAAGGCTTTGGAGATCGGTGAGTAACCTAAAAGTATCCATCATCGACTTTAGCATCAAATTTGCCTAGATGATCCTTGTGATTATGAATAAACACAGGACATCCAAACACATAAAGTAGGCGATGTCGGAAGTCTACCTTTGAATATCTCATATGGGGTTTTGTTATGTCTTTTGACAATGATTGACTGTTTGAGTGTAACAGTTTGTTTTATTTGCTTGATCCGAAATGTTTGAGAGAGTTGAGCCATTCAATATGGTTCTTGCTGACCTCAATGAGAGTTCTGTTTTCCTTTCGGCCACCCCATTTTGTTCGGGGTGTAGGGAGATGAAAAGTTTTGGGAGATTCCCTTTTCATCACATAAACTCTCAAGCTCATCATTTACGAACTAAGTACCATTATCGATCTGATTTGTTTAATAGTAATGTCACTATGGTTTTCAATGTTCTTGATGAATGACATTATTGTGTCAATTGCTGACTCTTTTTGAAAGAAAGTATACCCAAGTGTATCTTGAAAACTTCGTCAACAATGACAAGTGTATACTTCTCATGTTGGATTGATCTAGGGCCGACGGTCGAAAGAGATCCATATCACGAGAGGTGAAAGCTGACTTTTGATGGAGAAATTTTGTTTGGTTTTGAAAGATGCTCTTTGATGTTTGCCTTTTTCACGGGCTAAGCATGGTTTATCTTTGCAAAATCGGTGATGGTAAGCCAAGGACCTTGTTTTGTTTTGCCGGGTTGTTGATGTTTTGAAGTTTAAGTGAGAGAGTCTCTTGTGCCACGACGGTTGATAGTTTGATGGCTTTGGCAAAGAGCGAGTTCCATCTTGAGAAAGAGTAGACATGTCTAAGACATAAACATCATCTCTTCTAGGAGCTATCGAACAACCTCTTTGTTGGAATTGAAGATGGTACCTTGTTTGTCATTGAATTGCACAATGTACTTAGCATCGCATAGTTGGTGACACTAATGAGATTGTATTTGAGACCATTGACATAAGCTATTCTAGAAAACTATTCCATTACGGTTCTTGAACCATAACCTTGATGGGACATGATGAGTTATCACCAAATACTACCTTGGGTCTGGTTCCTTTACATACTTATGCATATACTCCTTCGCACAGATCATGCTTGAGCATCCAACATCTAGATGCCAAATAGGCTCCTGGCGTGTCTCGCACAAGTAGTAAAACTGAATTAGTTTCTCTTGGTGACCTACTTAATGGTGGGCTTGGGTCTCGAGGTCTCTTTGAATTTGGCAATCGACTCATGGTCGGTGGTTGAGTGCATTGTGCTACCACGGTTTGCATTGAGAGAGAGGATGACTCGGTGATATTGGGTTGCTTGGAACTTCTCCTTGCATGGATGACCTTTGTCATCTTTGGGATGTCTTATAATTTGGATTTCATAAATATCACAACATGTGTTCATAAGACAATCATCGGGGTGATGATCATTAAACCCACAGTGTGGACAAGGAGGAAAGGGTTTGCTCTAATTTTTGAGCAAACTTGGAGGTTGAAACATCTTGATGACCAACTTTGGTATAGTTTGCTTCAGAGAGAACTTACATATTGTAAGTGATCGAAGTTTTGTGATCATCCTTTTGTAGATCATACAAAAAGGATTCTATAACAATTGTCGGTGGTATGGTGGTATAGTGGCATAGATCGCACTTACGCTTGGATTTGGGGTTTGACTTGGACTTTAAGGAACTAGAGGCGACTTTGTCTCCTTGATTGATTCGGGGACTT
Source organism: Chrysanthemum lavandulifolium (assembly GCA_022545495.1). Taxonomy (NCBI): domain Eukaryota; kingdom Viridiplantae; phylum Streptophyta; class Magnoliopsida; order Asterales; family Asteraceae; genus Chrysanthemum; species Chrysanthemum lavandulifolium. The sequence continues at coordinate 194,690,821 of CM040244.1, forward strand.
TTCAATGGATTCCATCTTTTCGGTTAGCTTCCTCACCGGTTTAGTCGATTCTTTGAATTTGGTCGACTTGATGGGAGTCGAGGATGTGGAAGTCTCGGTGGGAGTAGACTCTTGTTGAGTTGGTTTTGTTGGCCTTTTCGGGATGGTTCTTCCAGTCGGACCTTTCTTTTGGTGAATGAGGATTGAATTGCATTGGAGTAAGCTCGGGCTTGGTGCGGCACTGAAGAGGTTCGGGGGTGGGCGTTGCATTAGACTACGCTTGAACTCAATGTGTTCGATGCTACTAGGCACATCGGGAGTCAGAGCATGCTCTTGGAAGCTTGACTCTCGGGCTCTAGAATTCTTCGAATCGAAATTAGGAAGCTTACTATCGGGATTAACCCGATCAATCAATCATTGGACTTGGGACTAGTCAACATCTTGGTAATCATACCACCGACACAAATGGCTTAGGACCACAGTCTTTGTTAAGAGAGTCGGAAGATGATCTTCACCTAAGACTCTCTTCTTGCTCTGAGGGCTCCATGACATCAAAGACCACAGGATTCTTAGCGATCCAACAATCAAGAATATCTTGAACCTTTTTGAGTTCGTCTTGAAGAGCACGATTTCTTTTAACTAGTTCGATGTTTTGAATTTACAAAGTGCGACCTCGAGCTTAGCTTGTTTTAAAAGCGGTTCATCCACACTTGTTTAATTCAAAACTTAGCTTGTTGTATTTTGAAAAAGATTCGGTCTTTGCTCTTCTACGAACTTAAGGTCAACATTAAGATAATTCATGTAAGGCGCCAATCAGATTCATCATCCATAGAAAGTAAAATATTTAACTTCTTCATTGTGATATTGACTCATTCTCCATTCCTAGCATGATTCTTTCCAACGACTAGCTTGTCCTCTTACGAGAGGGCCATCGGTCTGTGACATGCGCCATTTCATCATCTGATGACACGGCTCTTCATTCCGATCGAAGGTTTGAAAGAACAAGGCCTTTGTTTTACCTGCTGATTAGACACTTTTGTTGTTTACGAGGGGCGGCCTCGAGCAATGCAAGCTTAGCTTTGACTTTCTTATACTTAGCTTCAAAATCAGCAGTTTTGTTTAGATCATATTTTTTTGAAAGTTTTGATGAGGTGATAGATTTTTGGTTGAAATTTGCTAAAGCACGGGGTGATTTGACCACGATGGTTTATAAGAGGTTTAGAAATTGTTTTGAAAAACGATCTTTTGCAAAATGACCTCTTTTGTGACACTTAAAGCATTGGTGTCCTCATTAGCTTTAGCATTTGAAAAACCTTTGTTTTTTATAAACCTTGAGAGTTAGCAAGGTGTGCCACTTTCACGAAATTCGATGTTCGGTCATTTAGGTACTCTCACTTGATCTCTCATCGGGCTCATCATCTGAATTTTCTGAAAATCTTGAACAACATTGTTAGAATAGAAAGCGATTGATATTGGTGATGAGGTGGTGTTCAAGGACTTCTTGACTTCACGAGACTTCTTTAAGTCGAGGTATAAATCATTGATGAGATTTTCCTCGTAGACAAACTTCCCATAAATTCGGGAAGCTCAAGATTACGGATATGATTAGCATTCCTAAGTCCACGAGAGAAATTCAACCACTTCTCGGGAGACTATTGACAAAAGCCAACATTGATTTCATGTTTGGACAACCTTTTTTTTTTTTTTTTTTTTTTTTTTTTTTTTTTTGAAAGTTATGTTTGGACAACAACACCTTCATTTGTGAGTTCATTTAAAGAGTTTTATAGCAGGTGTAAGTTTGAGACGAGTTTAGAGTCCTTAGCCACAGAAGGTATTATACTCGAGTTTCGGTCCATAATCTGTTTTCCTTGGTATCGGAAGGACCTTCATGACTATGAACCATGTCATCGAGGTTTGTTTCTTTGTACTACGACATAAGCGACTCCATAATATCGTCGGGAAGACAAGATATTATGATACTTTTGAGCCTTTGAACTGGTTGACCACTCTTCTCTCATCCAGAGTCCATTGAGCTTGAGGTTTAGAGCAAACCTTGGTAGTCTTTAGGATAAATGGACCTTCATTTATACACTTGATATAATAAGGTTCCATCGATCAAATAGCAAAGCATCGCTTTTTCCATTTGTTGAATTTACCAACTTCAAGTGCAGGGGAGCAATTGGTGAATAAGCTCCACCCTTTTATCGACTAGTTGGGGTACATCAATTTCGACCATTTTAGGATCTGATTTAAAAGCGTTTAGGCGGCTTAAAAGCAGGTTTATAACCGACCTTGCTCACGATACCACTTGTTGTTCCTATTCACTATAGTATTAAAGCAGTTTAAGTAAAGTAAACAAAGCTAATAGTGAATCAATGGTGAAAAGATATAAATAAAACACAAGAGTAATTTTCAACGTCATATTCTTATTAGAAATGAATCGGAAGAATACTTTACCCTAGTACTTGCGAACAGTACTAGGGATTGAAATAACAAAGTGTTTGCAACTCCTCTAGCTCGGGCTAAGTCCGAGCACAACTAAGTACCAGCAGGCTATCTCGGGGGTTAAGTTATGTTGGAGGAGTGAAAGATGGCTTCTAGCGTGTATGTGTGTTTTACAATTCACAAGCTTAACCTTTCACTCCATCTCTTATGATATTTATACAAGTGTGAGTTTAACTCTTTCCTAAGTGACAAGCGACAATATTGCGAGAAGACAAAATCTTGATGTATTTTGTCTCATTCTAAAGACTATATTAGGTAAAGGGACCAAGTCACTTTCTTCATGTCGATCTTGATGTTGAGCCTTTTAGGGAAGGTTGACTACTTGAAGATAAGTACTCGTATTTATCGCTTCAAGCACACCGTTTTGTCCATATTCTTGATCTTCATAGTCTTGGTCTTGATTTTAGTTTGTCTTCAATGTTTGTAGTTGGAGAGAAGTTTGAGGATTCAATAAGTTATTGTCATCACTTCACCGAATCCACCATCTTCTTTGACTCGATCTTCACCCTTTAAGTTCCGCCTGCGGGTGGAGAGACTTCTTCTATGTCTCTTCTTGGCGTCTGAAGATGGCTCATGAGAGACTATGCACTCGATGACACATTAGTGTTTAACGGTCTAAGCACTTAGGTTATTTTCTATTCAAATCCTAGATTAAGGGGTTTGGGTATTCTTGAACCCAACACTAAGCAGCAGACGTGGTGGGCGGGCCCAGTGTCGGAGGTGGCAGGGGAAAAGGAAAAAATGTAGTGGTAAGTGTAAAGAGTCAACATTATTGTTTATGCTTTTCAAGTAATAGGAAAAGTGTAAGTACTACTGTTTTTGTTTTGTAGGTAGATGAAGAATCAGATGTACATGAAGAATCAGAATTACATGAAAAACCAGATATGCATGAAGAACCAAATGTACATGAAGATCCACAATGAAATGAGGTACCAGTGGAATTTGAGAATGTGGGTGTGAAAGAAGATATGGATTTAATTACATGTAAGTTTGAGCTAGTTGATGTTGAAGGTGTGAATGAAGTTGGAGAAGATGTTGAAGATGTGAATGAAGTTGTAGAAGATGAAGTTTTGAATGAAGTACCTGATGTAGTTACAGAAGATGAAGATGAAGAATCAGTTGCACAACCTGCAAGACCTATAAGAATAAGAAGGCCTTCTGTAAGATTAATGGCAAACAACTGGAATAGAAAACCATTTCCAAATTCTAATGGAGAAGGGATGACACCTGAAAAGGCAATGTCAGTTTAAGATAGCAATGACAATTTGTGCAGTCCATCTTTTGTTTAAATGACCAAATTGCAATATGGTAATTTTAGTCTAGGGTTAGGGCATCTTTTGTGTTTGTGCAATACATATTTTGTTTATGTAAGCCCAACTTTCAACTTGACAATGTAGTTTATGGTTTTAAGATTAATGCCAAACAGGAAGAGTCTACTTTTACCCTTTACTTTGTGTTGTGTTGTTTAAAGCATTGCCTTTTATATGTTTTCCACACTGCTTATTACATGTTTTTGCAGCAGTTCATTGCTCTCTTTTTTAAGGGAAAATTGTCTTTTTATATCTTTTATATGTGTTCCACAACAGAAAGATGGAATGTTTTACAGCTTATATATGTTGTTTTCACATCAAAAAGATGGGCAAATTGCAAGTAAAAAACTTTCAACAACAACATGGATATCATTCAACATTTTCTGCAACTACATTAAGCATCTTCTGCAACTACAAATTTCAAGTTTATTACACCTTCAACAACAGCATGGATATCATTCCTATCAGTACACAGATGATACGAAAGTAAAAACTATTCCTTGACTTTAATAGCTTAATCTCTTATTCCAAGTCTTTATTTTTCCTTTTCAAACACAACATACTCATTCTTCATATTCATCTGCAATTCCAAAACTTTTTCCATGTAACACTCTACAGAGACATCATGATCCCACCAGTGAAAGAAATCAAATTTCCTTGAACTCAAAATGGGTAAAATCACATATTGCAAAAGCAAGTTTAGAACACCAAAGATGCAAAATTAATACAGATAGGCATAATCACCTTGTTATTAGGGCATCCTATAAACCTTCTTCCTTGGTTGCTTTCTGTCTATGAGGTCCACATTCCACTTAAATCACCACACTTGCACAACATACGAACACGATGACAAAGATTTTCTGATTCCCATCCCGTGTTTCTTATTTTCCCTAAAACCAATTTGAAGAATGAGATGAATTGACATGAAAGCTTATAAAGGGGAAAAACTCAATTTGAAGAATAAGATGAATTTGATGCCCTAATTTAGACCTAACAAAGTTATAAAGGGGAAAGGAAATGAAAAAGATGACGTGGACGCTTACTTGGCAAAGGAACCGGCTAAACTTTAAAATGACTGGTAAACCCACAAAGTGTCATACATTGCAATGAAAAATAAGTTGGGTAAACTGAATTGAAAAAAAAATACCTTAAATTAGAATTGAGTATAAGTCGGGTACTTTTGTGCGATTTGCCATTTGTTTTTTTAAAACCTATTTTTGTTTTTAAAATTGTGTTTAACATAAAAGCTAAAATTTTAAATATATTCTCAGTTAATGGACTTTATATAATTGTTTGACAAGTTTTACCAAAAATTTCGCTTGTTTTTTCACTTTTTTTTAAAACTAAAATACACGGTTGGTCCCTAAACTTGGCAAAACGCTTCGCGATGGGACAAAACTCGGCTTTATCATCGCTAGTGGTCCAAACCTTGGCCTTTAAATGCCAAAATCGTCCCTTGACTAATAGCAGCGTTGTCAACGTTCCGTTATACTCCAGAAAAACCCGTTATCATGTTACTGTTGAGGGTACAATAACCATTTCACTTTATGTACTGTAGCAGATGTCTTGTCCAATTTCCCGCCATTATGTAGAATATAACCAAAGTGTGTACTCATTGCTCATCCCCAAACTTGTTTTGGAAGCCTACCCAGAAAACCCTAATGCAATGTCTATCATCAAATCAAATAATCTAAGTAAGAAAATAACAAACAACCACCTTGGATTTACTCTGTGGCGAGTAAGAGAATATCCTTTTTATGATGATCATGCAACGGAGGAAAGAGCTGCAATCGGGAGATATTGTAAGTCTTTTTGGTTAGAGCCTATTACAATCATATGTTAGTACATTTGTTTAAGTTATTCCCTTTTAGGTAACTTTAGCTTAACATTGTTTTGTATATTTTTATATCTGATGGGTGAACTGGATCTTTTAGCATGATGTTCCATTATGAAGGTACATTCAAATACTTTCGGTAGGATATATCAAGGAGGCAAGAAATGCCTTGTTGATCTTGTGGAAATAAAGAGTATCCGTTGATGAAATGGATGCTCTTATATTAAATCGGTTATGAGATTGGACAAACCAATTATTTCTACTTTCTTAAGGCGGTTGTACATTAGGCAGACGGTTTGTTTTCTTTACGTGAACACGCTAATGTTGACTTGTTGAAAGATGTTGTCATAGAGCATAAGGCGATGAGCGTCTATGTGGAAATAGGAAAGACTAGATTAGAACTTTACGAAATGTCCCCACAATCAATTAAGGCATGTTTTGGGAGATGGATGAAGATGGGAGAAAAGTTGCTCTGCGGCTATTCAATCTGTTATAGGCGGTTGGTGTTAGATGATCTAGATAATGAACACCTTACTAGATCCTTTTATCCAACTTACACAAGTGCATGTGGGCGTCAATGATATTGGTGAATCTAGCAATTTGCCAAACATTGAGCGATATTTTCCACCTTAGGCTGCTCATTTTCTAGCCAACTTTGTTCATAACGATGGCGTGCTTTAGTACTTATTGATGAGGACAATGCTATATGAGCGATAATGTTGAGGTTAGTCTGTTCCAAGTGAGTCGGAAGCACTTAGACAAAGTTGGAAGAGCACTAGTTGATGTCAATACTTGACTTTGAGGAGCACGAAAATTTTGAGGTTAATATGTTTCAATTGACTCGGGAGAAGCACTTAGACAAAGCGGGAAGACCACCGGTTGATGTCAATAACGGGTTTGAGGAGCACGATGTGGATGTAAGTCTGTTCAATTGACTCAAGATAATCATCTTGTAGGATGCGCTACATTTATGACAATAACATGGAGCAGGATCACATTGTTGATGTTACTACTGTACAAGCGAGTGACACTAGTGACTTAGGCAATGCGGTTGATGATTCAATTGAACCAAATGAAGAGAACACTTGTCGGAGAATGATGCACAACTTGGTATGGTACACGTGGGTCGAGTAATGAGTTAGGTGAAGCGGGAACAACCGATAATATAAGTGATGGACGGTTGGTAAATGATTTACATGTGATGGTTGATGATGTATTTTGCGTGACTATGTTAGTTTCCAACAGTGAGACTTTGCAACGGAGTCTATACCACTTTTTCTATCTTTGTCGGGAGTTTGCTAGTGCGAGGAAGTAAAAACCTAGTAAGAGAGCATTCAATAGAAACTAGGAGGAGTTGTTTCTTTTGAAGAATGACAAAACAAGAATAAGGAATCGGTGTGGGGGTTGTGTTCCACTTTCGAGGCCCAAGTGAAGGTCTGGGCTGGATATAGGACCATCTAGAAGTCCATTAAGCGAAGGGGTATAAAAGCATTGCTTTACGGCAAAAGGACCCTTCACAAATACTACGCCCATGGCTATTGTTTGTCGGCGGGAATGGTGAGACATGTATCAGGTCGGTCGGAACATATAATGAGCAACACACTTGTTTGCAATCAAGGAAGTCAAAGATTTTAACCTTCGCTATATCTCATGAAAATTACGGCTGAGTTGAAACAAATCCGACTTTACATCAGTGCATGCATAATCAACTTACCAACCAATCGACCTTCAAGTGTCCTGCGGAAGGTTTTAAGGGCCAAAAACCTAGCAATAACGACCATCGGGGGTCAATTCAAGCTACAATTTACCATCTTGAGAGATTATGTTCAAGAGTTGCGAAGACAAACCCTAATACAACAGTGGTGATGAATGTGGAGCGACCTCCGGATGAGGCTCTTCCAACGAGAGAATTCAAGAGAGTGTATGTTTGTTTAGGTGCCTTGAATCAAGGATTTAAAGTGTGGGAGATCGTTGTTGGGGTGGTTGCTTTTCGATTCGTGGTCCTTTGAATGGTCAATGATGGTGATGTGGAATTGATAGCAACAATGGTATATACCCTTTCGCTTATGCTTTTGTTGATTCGAAAACATAGGATCATGGACTTGGTTTCTTCATTGTTTATCCGATGATATAGCACTTGGGCCAATTTCAAGCATCACTTTTATTCTTGACATGGATAAGGTACTCTCTTACTCTGTTCATGAATTTAAGTCTCTGTTTTGAAACAGACGATAAACATATTTGATTTTGTGCAAGATATAAGTAGAGCTTTAGGAGAGTTTTTCGGATCGAAACACAGTTACGTATTAGAAGCATTCATGAGAAAATGAAGCGCAATAGAAAGGTAGGGCCTACAAGAGCATCTGTGGAAATGTCAATGACCTCAACATGTTATGCAGTTCCGAAAGCTATGGTGATCTCAAGAAACTTAATCAACCAGCCCATGATTGGTTAAGTAAGATACCACATATCCATTGGTCAAGGTCACATTTTCATGTAAGTGATTTATCTGTTTGATTACTTTGTATTTGTTAATGCGTATAAGCAGTTATAATTAATACATGTTTATTCTTGTTTATATTTAGGGAGAGCTACTTACGATGTGTTACTTAATAACATGTGTCAAGTGTTTCATGACAAAATAGCGAGGGTTTAAGCAAACCAATTATTCTGACCTTAGAATACATCGAGAATACGGTATGAAGAGGATAATGCATGTTCTTATGGTGATTGAGAAGAGTGATGGGCACCTAACACCAACTGCACAACACATGCTAGAGGTATTAAGAAAGAGGTTGTTAAGTATAATGTTTTATGGAATGGGGAACTAAGTTTCGAGTTAGTAGACCATGGGGTGACCAATGTAGTTAATGTTGTACCTGAGTCTTGTACTTACGAAAGATGGGAGATAACGGGTTTACCATGTAAACATGTTGTTGCTACCAATTGGAATATGGCTTTAAATGGGCAACAAGTAGAAGTCAGTAGAAATATGGGCTCATCCTTGTTACTATCTTCTCACTTGGAGGCAACCTACAAACACCATGTCGAACATAACTAGAAGTGTACATTGGGAAAAATCAGCTGTCGAAAAATAATTGTTCCACGAAATCCGAAACAAACCCGCCTACCGCGAGAGGTAGAAAAGAGTTAGGATAGCTCACGAAAGTGAAGAGATTGTGAAGGATGGTAAGTGATCGGTGATAAGCAGGTCAAGTCTAATCACATGCAAGCTAACCACTTGTGAATGGCTAACCGTAACAAACTTAAAGCGCTCGAAACACTAATGCAATTTAAGATCGAGAGGAATATAGTGTATTCACGGGTCGTTAAGTCCCACGGAGGATGAATTGGTGTTTAAACAACTTCAGATGATAGAATGATCACTAAGGATAGTGATCGATAAGGTTTGATGTATAATTACCTAAAGAAAGATTTACAAATAACGGTGACTTAAATGCAAATTAAGAAAATTAAAAGATAAAATCTATTAAATAAACGCTATCACTATTTTTACGGATCGATGAGCGTTTATGTGATTTTATAAAACAAAATAACTTAAATAAACTATTTTAACTAAAGCGTAAACTTAAATTATCTAGAAGCGTGGTTTAAAATGAAAGCAGGCGTTACGTTTAAAAATTCTGTTGGGCGCAAGCAAAAGCGTAAATTTTATGAAATAAAAGGCCTACAGTGTAAAACTAATTTTATTACGTACTATATGACAAAAGAAATATTTAGAAAAAAGATTTATATTTTTTTGACTTTTATATTTTTTATTATGAATTAATTAAGATTTTATACTAATTAAATGTTTAAAAATACTAAAACTAATGAGAAAAATCTGAAACTTTTTTATAAAATACTTAATACTATTACATTTTTATAAAAAATACAAACACTGAAAAAGCTACTCTTAATAAGCTACAAATAAGCTAAATGTGCGTATAAGCTAAATGAGACAAAGAGTGGTCATATATTAAATTTTGCAAGAAATGACCAAGAAAGTCCCAGGGCAAGCGGTTACTGTACACACACTATCACCCTTAAAGGGTGGAGGTCTCGGGTTCGAGCACTGCCTCCACCCTTTTGCTTCTCATTTATTTTTTTGATTTTCTTTTGAAACTTATTTAGCACAAGAAAATAAGCAACCTTTATAACTACAACTTTTCTCAAATGATTAATAAGCTCGGTATGAGCTTATTATTCTCAACAGATGGCAAAAATGAAAATAAGCATAAGGTTAAGCTATAATGGCTATAAGCTATGAAATAAGCTAAAGATAAACTGAAATAAGCTAAAGAACTGTAAATAAGCTAATAATGAAAACTGAAAAAGCATAAAGATCTAGAAATAAGCACAAAATAAGCCTAAATAAGCACTAAATCTTATATGTTTACAGGGACACCTTATGGTTTCAAGGCAACTTCCAACTTATTTTTAAGCACCTAATTAAGCTAGAAAATAAAAATAAGGACTTGGACTAACAAGTAGACCAACTCGACTTTCCAAAAACTAAAGCTATCACAGTTAATGTTCCTTGTTGAGCTTATGAGAAGCTTTTGAAAATGTTATGAAAACCGACTAGGTGGTGTACACATAAATGGACAAATCTAAAAGCATTTGCGGGCTTATTGGATAAGGCGCAAATTGGAAAATAAAACTGGAATAGAGATGGGTGGGTTGGCTTTCCAAAAGCCAAAATACATAAGCTATGGGTCACTAACAAGCTCGGGAGAGCTTATGATTTGAGCTATCTCAAGCGTACAGAACATTATGTTGACTTTTTAAGAAAACTACAAGTTTGACTTTCTTGAACTTTGGTTTGATTTTAATGGCTGACTAAGTTATAATAAGCTAGGAAAAGATTAAATTAAGCTATGGTACTAAGTTTTAAGCTACTATGGTGAGAATCACATTACAACTCCTAACAGTTAACTGTTATAATGAGATTAATCATCATTTTGACTTTTTGTTGAATAAGTACTGAATTTTGTTCTTGTTCTGAGCTATTATATATTAATGTAACATGGAACAAGTACAAACAACAACATAAATAAGCTAGACCACGATTAACATGGTAAATCAAACACCCTTTCAACTAGCTGTTTTGAAACTTATTAAAGCTTAACATTATTTAAACAAAGAAAATGATTTAGACACACATGTATTGACATATAAAGGCGATTTAGCTCCTAAGTACCAACAGTAACAACAAATACTATAGATTGCTAATTATGCTAACTTAACGCGTGATAATATAAAACTAAGCAACTAGGAAAATTGATGAACAAGCTAGCAATATTAAGCAAGTATATTACTATCATATACTAAATAAGCATAAAATCATAGAAATAAGCGATAAGCGGTTAAGAGTAAAATTAAAATTAAAGGATTGAGCTTACAAATTGCTTTAATGCTCAAAATGAGAACCGATTACCAAAGACACCCTATTAGCTTTCCATAAAGCTTCTAAACCAACATTAATCCAAATTCATTCTGCTCCATCTTTCTTGACCATCTCCATGACTTTTCATTTTAGCTAAATTTTTGGTGTTTTTGGTAATATTGAATTTATTAAGTAAAAGCTGGTTTTTAAGGATTAATAGCTTATAAGCTAGATAAAGAGCTTTCATGAGCTTAAGAATTCAAAACATCCATTAAAAACAACATTTGATCATTATGAGATTTTAAGCTCAAATAAGCATAAACTTGAAAATGAGATTAAGACTTGAAATTAAGGAGTGAAAGAGATTTTATTACAATAAAATAAGGTAAACAAAGTACTTTAAGGATTGAAATTACACTTGAAATTTAAATTTTATCTAAAACGACTAAAACTAAACTAAACTACTCTACTTCGTTCTTTCCTCTCGCTTCTCATCCTTTCTTTATAGGCTTTTGAGAGTCCCCATGCTTCGAGCTTATCCCACCACCATTGGATGAGTCAAAATGATCCCAACCTTTGATTTGCAATTTGGCGCCAAAAGTGTTGAGCAGTAGTTCGCAATCTTTGATTGTTTTGGACCAGGTGAAAGGAGGGGACAAAAGGTGATAGATAGTGTGTTGAGGAGGAAAGGAGTGGGAAGCATTAAATGAGGGAGGCTACAATGGGGGTGGTTTGGTTTTGGTTTACATTGAAGGTGAAGGGAAGCAATTGCTGGCGGGTTTTAATTTAAATTTCGGGTTTGGGCTTATATTGGGCTTGGGGTTAACTGGACTTGGTGGGTTAAAGATTGGATTGGTTTTAAATTAATACAAGGTCCGTTTGGTTAATTATTAAGACAAGGACCAAAGTTGTAATTTGGTGAAAGTTAAGGACTGATCTTGTAACATTTCTAAACTTATCACAAGGTTGAACTTGCCAAACTTTGATAGTACAAGGACCATATTTGCATAAAATTCCATTTTACAAGTCCAAGGACTAAAATTGCCAATTTTGTAACTCTAGGGACCAAACTTGTAATTTTCTCCAAAGTTCACCATAAGGACCAATTTTGCCATTTATAAATAGTATAAGGTTTATTTTGATTATTTTCTTATTTTTAAAACCTTAGGGACTAATTTTGACACTTTTGCAAAGTTGAGGACCAAAGTTGTCATTTTGTGATTTTTAAACTTTAAAGGGTTTGTTTTGACAACTTTTGAATCTCATGGACCTTAAATGACATTTTACAAGTTTTTGAATTACGAGGACTAATTTTGACAACTTTTGTAACTTGGGGACTAAAGCGCCAATTATGCAAACTTGATCGTTTTCATCCAATTTTGATGTTTTGCATTTAAAACATATAAAACACTTGTTTGTGATATTTTATCATTTTGATGCGTTTAAGAGTGTTTTCGGATGTTTTGGCATTCTAACGATATAAAATGATGAGTATTTAGACACTCATCAATCCCCACACTAAGATATTGCTAGTCCCTAGCAATGATTTATGAAAAGTTAATGGATTTTATCTCTTTACCAAAAGCCATTACTTGGAGTAGCCAATTGTTTAAGTTCAAGTAAGAACTTTGGTACAATGATAACCAAATGATTTTGAGCAAATCATAAGCTTTCAACGGTTTGATTTGTCTTTACGAAGCCGTTTGCTACGGACTAGCCAACTCTTAGATAAATTATCAATATTATCTTTGGTGAGTCGATTACCAATTATGGATTTTCAAGCGCCTTTACCACAAGCCATAAACTTGCGGGCTAGCCAACTCTTCACTTTTAAAGATATGGTGAGTTGAACACCATACAATTTTGGGCAAATTGCAAGCCATAAGCGGTTTGAGATATCTTTACCAAGAGCCGTTTGCTCTGGATTAGCCAATCCTTATGTGGGTTAGACATGGTGGACTGATTACCATTTGTTGTGTTTAGTACATAGTACTTCCACTAAATAAAAATTTTAAAATTTGGCCATTTTGGGGAAAAAGGGACTAAAGGGTACATTTATGATCAAATTCGCGAATTTCCCCACACTTAGAAATGAATATTGTCCTCAATATTCAAAGTACCTATTGTTATGCCGAAACTTAGAACGTAAAAGATAACATTACTAACTAAGTGTAGAAACACAACAATTATTCTCTTTTTTTTTTTTAATATTTACAATTTTCATTCATTTTAAGGTCTATATACAACATGTGGGGCATCTCCCCACACTAGGGTGGTACACACGGGGTGAAAACCCATGTTGTGTGCTCTTGATTTTGATTACCGAGTCGCTAGCTTGACTCGACCCGAATTAATTTGTTCATGGGAAGTAAGTGGAAGAGACAATCTCCATCGGACTTTCATTCAAGATGTTTGTATAAACATTGAAATACGTGAAAGTTCCACACCGATGAGATATACATAGAACCGCTCAAAATGATTAATGAAAATGCGGGGTCAAAATAATGTCTTCATTCGAAGGAGTGAAGAAGAGGAGAAGTGATAGAATATATGAAGAAAGAAAGAAAATCATGATAAAAATCATGACTATCTCTTCTTCATCCATAGGAGAATTCATGATTTCTGGATCATGAATCTCATCATTTAAGCTCATTTGATCAAGACATATTCTGGGCGGGAGGGATGGGATTTTGATATCAAGCAAGTTCTCATGGTTGAGAACATTTCCCTCCGGAACACAAAAATCATTTATGTCTAGATCAAAGTGGAAGTTATCATACTCCGGTGGAGATATGATATGAGTGAGTTCAAAGGAGAACTCCTCGTAAAGAGAATCATTCACATGAAGTGAATTTGTGAACTCTTGTTCCATTGTAGACTCATCACTATCCTCGTCAAAGATTGGATTGTTAGAAATCCAAGTGAATTGATTCAATTCAAATAGAGGATTGGTGAAAGTAGCTTTGAATGCTTGGGAACAAGGTGATTAACATTCTCTATTGGATTTGTTAGGGTGAGAAGTGAGTGAGCGATCATTATAAAGGAGATTTTCAATTTCTCCTAAGTTGGCTTTGAAATCAAAGAGATCATCATCACTTTCCGATGAAAGTGGAATGATGTGAGTGAGTTCATCGATAAACTCCTCAAAAGAGGATCAACATCACAATGTGAAAGTGATGCCTCAACATTCTCAATGTCTCCATAAGATTTACAATCATCGCTAAAATCGGAGAAAGTCTCAAAATGATCTTTTGAACACTCAAGAGGGAAGAGATATCACACATATGGTCAAAAGTTCCACGTGACTCTCTCGGGATTGGGACAAGGTCCTCGACACTAGACTTTATGAATTCGTCCGATTCCTTTTCGAGAACAGTGTCAAGATGGTCGTCCCCATGTTCGGAGAGTGAGTGGGAGCTTGGTGTGATAGCGATTATATGAGAATGAATCTCAAGCTGCTTGGAATATCCATTGATGAACTTGATGAATCTTCAGTGTATCTTCATCATCACTATCATCGGGAATAAAGCGAAATTGAGAGCTAGATCTCGGTGCTTTTTCTTTGCAATTAATTCCCTAATAGACTTTTCAAAAGCAATTTGGGAATTTATTTTAGCATCTGCTCTTGACTAGCAATTCTTCCATGGATTTCTCATGTGAATTTTGAATGACGGGATATTGTGGGAGTGGAGATTTGTCAAAACCGGAAGGTTGACATTGATAATCATCATGAGGACCCCACAATATACACAAGAAAAGCGGGAACATTATGAAATCTTGTCTTACTCAACTCCTCGGTTCTTTTCACCGACTCTAGAAGCTCTAGATAAGTGTCTTGTTGGGTTTCTTGAGGAGTTTGAGTCATTTGGCTTGTGGAGATTGGTTGTGATATGGATAGTCATAATTGTTACAAGGAAATGGATTCCTGTTTGACAATCGAGTGAAATGGGGACCTCCACAGTTCTCAACAAGATATCTGTTGAGCTGGATTGGTGAATCATATGGATATTGGTCATAACCAAAGTTACGAGCATCACCGAAAAGCTGTTCATAGACAATCGTGTTTCGGATTGACATTCAAATCCTTGGTGAGGACCTCCACAAAATTCACAGCAGTATTGTTGATTATATGAAGATAAGTCGGTGTGGTGGGTAATTAGAAAAATTTGAGGGTCGTTAAATGAGTTCGGATTAGAATCATAATCAAATGAATTCCTCGAACCACAAAACAAACAACTCCGTTCGAATATCATTACCACCTTTGTACACGCGTACACAGTGACATGGTGAACCAAAAAGAGGCTCACCACAACCGACACAAGGAATAAACGATTCTATTTGAGAATTATGAGAAGGAATCCGTTCATTCAAAGAATCAACAAAACCAACATGGTGATCTGAATGACTAATAAGACTCGAAGAACATTTTGAAAAATCCGGAGGTGGGACAAGTGGTGTGCTCTGAGAGCTAGCAATTTCCACCACTTCCGTTATGGTCTCCGGTTCTGGTTCTTGAGAAACGTGAAGATTAGGCAAGTCATTCTTGGTAGTCACCGGTCTAAATTTCGCATGTTTGCTTTTAACCGTAAATCGTGAAAGTGTAGGATCAATTTTAGGCGACTTAGGAGCAATCGAGGATTAGATCTTTGGATAACCGTAGGTTGGACGTGTTAGCACCTTCATTATCGGATGAAAGTACCGGTCCTTTGTCACCTCGGTTTCTCTTTCCATTTCCCTACGCAGAATTAATGGATCATCACGAACAACACGAATTCTTGACATTTGTGATAAAATAGGAAGTTTTTCAACCGTTCCAGTTCGTCGTAGTCGAGAGATTCCATGAGAATAGAAGAAGTTTAGAATCAAATGGATGAGGGTAAAGGAATAAAGAATCAAAAAGGGTAAGAGGGTAAAGATGAATATTTTGGATTTTTGAAAACATGCCATAAAAACAAAGAATGAAAATATTTTTGGTGTTGTTAACACTTTAGGAAAAGTGTTAATGAACTTTTGGTTTTGAAACTTTACTGTTTACAAAAGGTGGTATATGTGCAAGAATGGATGCGAAATGCTTAAAACACGCTTCTGACCTCCCGGGCGCCAAAATTTGATCGGTGCTAAACAGTCAAGTCTAATCACACAAGCTAACCACTTGTGAATGGCTAACCGTAACAAACTTAAAGCGCTCAAACACCAATGCAATTTAAGATCGGAGGAATATAGTGTATTCACGGGTCGTTAAGTCCCACGGAGGATGAATTGGTGTTTAAACAACTTCAGATGATAGAATGATCACTAAGGATAGTGATCGATAAGGGTTTTGATGGATAATTACCTAAAGAAAAGATTTACAAATAACAACGACTTAAATGCAAATTAAGAAAATTAAAAGATAAAATCTATTAAATAAACGCTATCACTATTTTTACGGATCGATGAGCGTTTATGTGATTTTATAAAACAAAATAACTTAAATAAACTATTTTAACTAAAGCGTAAACTCAAATTATCTAGAAACGTGGTTTAAAATGAAAGCAGCGTTACGTTTAAAAATTACTGTTGGGCGCAAGCAAAAGCGTAAATTTTATGAAATAAAAGGCCTACGAGTGTAAAACTAATTTTATTACGTACTATATGATAAAAGAAAATTTTAGAAAAAGATTTATATTTTTTGACTTTTATATTTTTATTATGAATTAATTAAGATTTTATACTAATTAAATGTTTAAAAATACTAAAACTAATGAGAAAAATCAAAACTTTTTATAAAATACTTAATACTATATACATTTTATAAAAATACAAACACCGAAAAAGCTACTCTTAATAAGCTACAAATAAGCTAAATGTCGTATAAGCTAAATGAGACAAAGAGTGGTCATATATTAAATTTTGCAAGAAATGACCAAGAAAGTCCCAAGGCAAACGGCATCTGAGTTCACACTATCACCCTTCTAAGGTTTTGAGGTCTCGGGTTCGAGCTGCCTCCACCCTTTTGCTTCTCATTTTTTTTTTTGATTTTCTTTTGAAACTTATTTAGCACAAGATAATAAGCAACCTTTATAACTACAACTTTTTACGAAATGATTAATAAGCTCGAGATGAGCTTATTATTCTCAACAATGGCCAAAATGAAAATAAGCATAAGGTTAAGCTATAATGGCTATAAGCTATGAAATAAGCTAAAGATAAACTGAAAATAAGCTAAAGAACTGTAAATAAGCTAATAATGAAAACGAAAAAGCATAAAGATCTAGAAATAAGCACAAAATAAGCCTAAATAAGCACTAAATCTTATCTGTTTACAGGACACCTTATGGTTTCAAGGCAACTTCAACTTATTTTAAGCACCTAATTAAGCTAGAAAATAAAAATAAGGACTTGGACTAACAAGTAGACCAACTCAGCTTTCCAAAAAGCTAAAGCTATCACAGTAATGTTCACTGTTGAGCTTATGAGAAGCTTTTGAAAATGTTATGAAAACTGACTAGCTGGTGTACACATGAACTGGACAAATCTAAAAAGCATTTGCAGGCTTATTGGATAAGCTGCAAATTGGAAAATAAGAACTGGAATAGAGAGATGGGTGGGTTGGCTTTCCAAAAAGCCAAAATACATAAGCTATGGGTCACTAACAAGCTCTGGGAGAGCTTATGATTTGAGCTATCTCAACTGTGCACAGAACATTATGTTGACTTTTTAAGAAAACTACAAGTTTGACTTTCTTGAACTTTGGTTTGATTTTAATGACTGACTAAGTTATAATAAGCTAGGAAAAGATTAAATTAAGCTATGGTACTAAGTTTTAAGCTACTATGGTGAGAATCACATTACAACTCCTAACGATTAATCGTTATAATGAGATTAATCATCATTTTGACTTTTGTTGAATAAGTCTTGAATTTTGTTCTTGTTACGAGCTATTATATATTAATGTAACATGGAACAAGTACAAACAACAACATAAATAAGCTAGACCACGATTAACATGGTAAATCCAAACACCCTTTCAACTAACTGTTTTGAAACTTATTAAAGCTTAACACTGATTTAAACAAAGAAAATGATTTAGACACACATGTATTGACATATAAAGCTGATTTGAGCTCCTAAGTACCAACAGTAACAACAAATACTATAGATTGCTAATTATGCTAACTTAACAGTGATAATATAAAAACTAAGCAACTAGGAAAATTGATGAACAAGCTAGCAATATTAAGCAAGAGTATTACTATCATATACTAAATAAGCATAAAAATCATAGAAATAAGCACTGATAAGCAGTTAAACAGTAAAATTCCAAATTAAAGGATTGAGCTTACAAATTGCTTTAATGCTCAAAAATGAGAACTGATTACCAAAGACACCCCTATTAGCTTTCCATAAAGCTTCTAAACCAACATTAATCCAAATTCAGCTCTGCTCCATCTTTCTTTTACCATATCCATGACTTTTCATTTTTAGCTAAATTTTTGGTGTTTTTGGTAATATTGAATTTATTAAGTAAAACTGGTTTTAACAGTATTAATAGCTTACATAAGCTAGATAAAGAGCTTTCATGAGCTTAAGAATTCAAAACATCCATTAAAAACAACATTTGATCATTATGAGATTTTAAGCTCAAAACTGCATAAACTTGAAAATGAGATTAAGACTTGAAATTAAGGACTGAAAGAGATTCACATACAATAAAATAAGGTAAACAAAGTACTTTAAGGATTGAAATTACACTGGGAATTTAAATTTTATCTAAAACGACTAAAACTAAGCTAAACTACTCTACTTGGTTCTTTCCTCTGCTTCTCATCCTTTCTTTATAGGCTTTTGAGAGTCCCCACATGCTTCTGAGCTTATCCCACCACCATTGGATGAGTCAAAATGATCCCAACCTTTGATTTGCAATTTGGCGCCAAAAGGTGAGCAGTGGTTCGCAATCTTTGATTGTTTTGGACCGAGGTGAAAAGGAGGGGACAAAGGTGATAGATAGTGTGTTGAGGAGGAAAGGAGTGGGAAGCATTAAATGAGGGAGGCTACGGTGGGGGTGGTTTCGGTTTTGGTTTGGTGAAGGTGAAGGAAAGCTGACAAAGCGGTTTTAATTTAAATTTCGGGTTTGGGCTTATATTGGGCTTGGGGTTAAGCGGACTTGGTTGGGTTAAAGATTGGATTGGGTTTAAATTAATACAAGGTCCGTTTGGTTAATTATTAAGACAAGGACCAAAGTTGTAATTTGGTGAAAGTTAAGGACTGATCTTGTAACATTTCTAAACTTATCACAAGGGTTGAACTTGCCAAACTTTGATAGTACAAGGACCATATTTGCATAAAATTCCATTTTACAAGTCCAAGGACTAAAATTGCCAATTTTGTAACTCTAGGGACCAAACTTGTAATTTTCTCCAAAGTTCACCATAAGGACCAATTTTGCCATTTATAAATAGTATAAGGTTTATTTTGATTATTTTCTTATTTTTAAAACCTTAGGGACTAATTTTGACACTTTTGCAAAGTTGAGGGACCAAAGTTGTCATTTTGTGATTTTTAAACTTTAAAGGGTTTGTTTTGACAACTTTTGAATCTCATGGACCTTAAATGACATTTTACAAGTTTTTGAATTACCAGGGACTAATTTTGACAATTTTTGTAACTTGGGGGACTAAAACTGCCAATTATGCAAACTTGATACGTTTTCATCGATTTTGATGTTTTGCATTTAAAACATATAAAACACTTGTTTGTGATATTTTATCATTTGATGCGTTTAAGAGTGTTTTCGGATGTTTTGGCATTAACGACAAGATAAAATGATGAGTATTTAGACACTCATCGATGGTTGTCGAGGGCTTGAAAGAGTGTTAAGTGTAGTATTTGTGGCATTCTTTGGACACAACCGGGTAACATGCCTAGGGTATGGTGGAGTGAAAGTAGTGGAGCGCCAATAAGGTAAATGTCAAACGGTGCCTACTAAAGTTGCGACAAAAGACACATCCTAAAAGTAAAAGGTAGCAAAGAGATAAAGAAGTCGAAGAGTGCGGTGTATTGTTCAAAGTCAAGTTAGTGCGGTTCAAGGAAGTGATGTTCAATCGAAAATCAAGATCCAACAATCAAGATCCCATCATACATGATGCATCGAGCACAATCCCAAAGACATCAATATGGAAACAGCTGCAGTCGGCATGCATGACCAAGCCCAGTGTGAATCCCGGTCAAGTGATGTTCAGCGGTTTACGCTTCAACCCGACCTGCTACGAAGAATGACTAGGCGTGGTGCCTGAAAGAATGATGGCCTCACCATAGGTCAATTACATTATCTTGATTATCTAGACGATGTTTCATCTAGTTTATTTCATATGGACAAGTTATGTACTCTAAAAACATATGTGTGTGTGTGTGTGTGTCTAACTGTAGTTCTCATGCTTTGAAAAATATGCAATTTTATGCATTTGGAATTATATCCATTTGTATTAACTATGGAACCATGTCATTATTGTGTATTTTTTTAGATTGACTAAGCTTGATGTGTGAATAATTTGCATCAAAAGTAAGCAAAGCTAAACAGAACCTCATAAGAATGTTGACATTTAAAAGTCAACCCTAAACAAATTGCTAACCATCTGCATACCCATAAGGCATTGAAAATCAGAAACAAACCATACTGAATACTTCATAACAATGTTACTACAATTTAAGATACTGGACATGAACCATCTCGCCTCATTACATAAAAGCTAAAAAAGTTATCCCAATGCATAAACAATCAAGAACAACATCCAACTTAGCACGAGGTAAATCTTCCACTTTCACACATCACCTCGACATTGCTAATCTTGCCTCAAGCTCATTTCTCCCTCAAAAGGCTGGTATGATCATTCTTGAACTAGCACAAATTTCAGGATCATACCATCTTATCCACCGACAAGAAGACCCCTATTCATGATTATGACAAGTCATTAAACAACCACCATTGTTACAATGTAATTTCTTGCTTGAAAACAAACTAACACAATAAATATTAAGACGCACTTACTTGACGGGACAACAAAGAATCGGCGCCTGGTTGGCGGAGGTCTCAAGTCACGAATAATAACTTACCACACCAAGAACTAGAGGTGGCAAAGCAGGCGGTAGGGCGGCACGGGCTAAAAGCAGACACGGGCTAGAATGGGCACGGGCTTAACCAAGGCACTAGGCTAAGCAGGCGCGGGCCAAACAGGCACATGTTATACAAATCGCAATAAAAGACCAAAAGCGACTAAATAAATTCCTTAAACGTAATATCTTATTTATATTAACAAAATAAATATATTATATAAAAATTCTTTACAACGATCGTTAATGTTCAACAATTGAGAGAAAAAAAGTGCATGTTTGTGCCCATTTAAGTTTTCAATGGGTTATATGTGTTAATTCAAAAGAAGAAATTTAAATGTAATAAATCTTTTAAAATGTGCCCATTTAGCCCATCTTTTTGCTTCTGGCGTATTTTGCCACCTCTACCAACAACGTACCATCTTGAAACGATTATCGTTTTGTAGAAGACCGATTTTGTAGGATAGTTTAGGGATGGATGATAAATGTCGACCAAACCGTGTACACACACATATATCTACCTACAAACACTGTGACAACCGATTCTTATTTAAGACGCTACAATGAAAGAGCGGTTTCTTATCACCAACATAACGTTGACAACGACATTATTGGTCGAGGACGATTTTGGTATTTAAAGTGGGTTTGGACCTCCGGTGATGATAAAGTAGAGTTTTGTCATGTGAAATGTTTCTACCAAGTTTAGGGACCAACCACAGATTTTAGTCTTTTTTTTTATAATATGTTATAATTCTCGTCGGATAAAATGAATCGTTTTTATTTACACTTAACTAATTTAGTAATTAAAAAAAAAACTTTATATTTTATCTGTCATTTGATTAAATAAACAAAGTTAGTTTTAAAAAAAAAAAGAAAAAAGAAAGAAGGACTGTTTATCTGTTTACTCCGTATTTTTTATGAGCCAAAAAAGCAGTCTTTAAACTCGACATTTGAGGCAAAGAGAAGCAATAACAAATTGCGTACAAGATAAACGCTTATTTAAAAGAAAGCTTTGATTGATACAGTACTAATTATATACTTATCCAAACACTCCACCAAAATCAACAATAAACACGTTTCAGCTGTTACATCAGCCCACCATTAACGACTTTTAAATCAGCCACCCCAATTCTCACATAGCGCTCACCAACTCAAAAACCAAACACCCCACTTGCTGACATCACATCATAAACCCATAGCCTCTTCAATCCTCAAGAGTTAAGAATCCTGTTAGTTAGTTACTAATGGCTGCACCAAGGAATGTGGTAGTGGAGACTGGTATAAGGTTAATGAAAGATGAACAAGAGGAGGATGAGGATTCACCTAAAGGTGCTAAATTGGATGGGAAGCTGGGATGGGAGTTTACGGTTTTTTTGACCGTTTTCGCGGTTTTTGGAGTTGGGTTGTTTTGTATTTATTTAACTATGCCTGCTGCTGAGTATGGGAAGCTCAAAGTGCCGAGATCGGTTTCGGATTTGAGATTGCTTAAGTAGGTGCTATTAGTAACGTACATTGTGAATTTTCCTTCATCTTATGTTTTGTTGATATTAGTAAAGTTGCGTTTGAACTAATTATGTGTTGTATGATGTTGTGAGCTTAAAAACGGATATTGCTATGTGCTTAAGAAGTTTTCATCATGCCAAAAAAGAAGCGTTTAGTAAATAGTTTTTGCATTTGCTTGATTAGCATTTAACTCAAATTGATTCTTGAGAAGTAGAAAGAAGAGTGTTAGAGGGTGCGTATATCTTTTTAAGCCGTTTTAGGTTAGATACGAGGGTAAAAAGTCAATTTTATGATTTTATCCCAAAGTAAGGTGATAAGCAAGTCCCACCCAACCTGCTTATTCTATCCCCAAATAAGCACAAGCTAATCCAAAGTACTTTCTGCTTAAAAATAAGCAGGAAAAAATAGCAATCCCAGACAGCCTCGTACTAGTGCTGATGTGGAACCTGATGGCTTGGCTTGATCTACATATGTAGTATAGGTTTTTTTATGGAATGTTGATTTTCATAAGTTGGTGTGTGGTGGTGTAGGTAAGTAAAAATATGAGTAAGATGGTGTTGATTAGTATGGTAGAGCGCATGTTAGTGTTTTCCGTTTGTAATGTTTATGCTAGACTAGTGTAGTTCTTAACTTCTTATGAAGCTTCATTTTTGCTTGAAACTAGTGTTGTTATGTGCTTTAGGAGTTGACGGAGTTGCATTAGAATTTGTGCAAGTGTTTAAGTTGGACAGTATTATATTACAGGACTGTGTGTCTGTTGTAGTGGTCACTGGCTTAAATAGGCTAGTTTGCTTTGTATACAGTTAGGAGATGAATCGATCCTGCCTTGTGTTTTTTGACTATGTTTTATTAAGAAG
Source organism: Chrysanthemum lavandulifolium (assembly GCA_022545495.1). NCBI lineage: Eukaryota > Viridiplantae > Streptophyta > Magnoliopsida > Asterales > Asteraceae > Chrysanthemum > Chrysanthemum lavandulifolium. The sequence continues at coordinate 194,714,287 of CM040244.1, forward strand.
TGTCATTGTGTTCAAGATTTAAGCTAGAGGCTGCATACAGAAATACTATTATGCAAGTTAGAAGCTTCTTCGCCCAGTGAACGTGCATAAGCTGGGTCAGAACGATTATGAATGTGGGTTGCTAGCAGATCGCATCAACACTAGGCAAATTTTTAAAAACAATGACAAGATTATGTAGGCTATAACCGAGAAGAACGTCTTTAGAAGAAAAGTTCACATGAATTATCCATTTTCTTGTCACACAACAAAATTGATCCAAAGGGTGATTGCTATCTTTGGTTTGAAAAGGAAGTTTGAATTCTAGTCGTGATAGCAGCGAAGCCCTTATGGAGAAGAGGGCTTCTTAGATTTCTCTTTTAGTTTAAGGCCATAGGGCTTAGGTCCAGAAACATTTCTAATATGTTCAACCCTAGATAACCATTGCCTAATTAATCGCTCTCTTATAAAATGACCATTTGAAAGATGGGCCACGGTGAGATGGCACTGGTTATAAAAATCTGCAGGATTGCATGATACACAGCACTGTTAGAAATTCAGTATAGCTTTTTAATGGTACATATAAACAAGAACCAAAAACTGAGTTAAGTAGGCTCTAACTTCGAAATGTGTTTCTTCGACCTTACATTCCTGATTGGCTTAGATGAATAAATGTGATCTTCTTTTCTTGCCAGAGATCAGCTTGGAGCATATGCAACCGTTTATCCAACAAAGTTCATTTTGGGTTACTGTTCAATTTACATATTCATGCAAACATTTATGATTCCTGGAACCATTTTCATGTCATTGCTTGCTGGAGCCCTTTTTGGTGTAAAAGGCATCTTCTTGGTTGTCTTTAATGCCACGGCCGGAGCATCCTCCTGCTTTTTTCTGTCAAAGTTAATTGGAAGGCCCATAGTTGTATGGCTGTGGCCGGAAAAGTTAAAGTTCTTTCAGGCAGAGGTATATTTTCTTATCCTTTTATTTTTTACTGTAATATATTTGTTCTTCTGGTGTATACTCACCTTTCAGTTGTATTCACAGATAGCAAAGCGTAGAGACAACTTGCTAAACTATATGCTCTTTCTGAGGATCACTCCAACCCTACCAAACCTCTTCATTAATTTGGCATCTCCGATAGTGGATATACCATTCCATGTGTTCTTACTGGCTACAGTTGTTGGCATCATCCCAGCCTCTTATATTACTGTGCGGGTAAGTAGCTTGGATATTAAGTTCCTTTAGGCTTGAAAATTTAGTTTGTTTCTGGATTCAAAACCAGCATTCAGGTGATAAACACAGGTTATATCCTATATTACCCGAACATTGAAAAAATAATAAAATAATCGTTTCACCATTTTTCACTATTGTAATATAGGATATAACCACGTTTATCACCTGTTGCAATTTTGCTTTTAGGATATAATAGGAATACTGCATACTGAATTTACTTGCAAACCCCCTGAGGTTTTGGTGTAGAATGATGTGGCTTTATATATAACACACGCCTGAACTATATGACGGTAATTGTTTGATTTACAGTCCTCATAGTTCCTTCTTTTTCTTGTACAGGCTGGGCTTGCTCTTGGAGATCTGAACTCTGTTAAAGATCTATATGATATGAAGACATTAATTGTACTTTTTCTCATTGGATTTATCTCGATAATACCGACAGTGTTGAAGAGGAAACGGATATATGAATAAGCATATATAGATAAATTTTCACTGTACTTTCACATTCCTGGGCAGACGACGGTGACTATATATATGAACAGTGAACTTTTAGATCCTGAGTACCGCCTGTGCCTAAAAGTGTTGTTTGGTAACAAAGAAAAGTAGTTACATTACAAGATTTTCATAGTTTTCATTTGCAAAAACGGTAACTTTTATGTGATTAGGAAAACATATATGAATCTGATATTTATACTCACAGTTGCATTGAATCCAATATTTGCATTTAACAGTACACAGATGATGTCAAATTTATCACTAATACTGAGGTTGGCAATTTGATTAAGGTTTAAATAAAGTCATTTAGTTAATTAGCATCCAAGGTTAAGACCAAGCAGCGTCAAAGCGTGTTTAGTAGTGATTGTTCTTGATTTCATTTAGTTAATTAGCATGCAAGGCTAAGACCAAGCAGCGTCAAAGCCAAATAATGACCGAAGATCATTTAAAAGCTTTGAAGATTCCACGTCTACTCAGTTTAACGGCCAAAATTGAACGTGCAATTCAAAAATTAAAGGCAGGTTTGGGAACGACCTATATCTTGCAACCTGAAACCACTGCCTCCTCCTGTGAACCCCTTTATTCCATTTTCGCACAATCCAGAAGAGAACCCGCCCATGGGGCTCACACCCACTTGTCCATAAACAGCAGGATGAGACGGCAACATAGATTTTTATACTTGTATCTATCTAATATTGCGCAAGGTAATATAGATCCAAACACACCATCAAACGAATATCAACAGAGAATATAACAGTTAACCAAGAGGCCTTCACTAGCAATGCAGACCCACCAAACATAGAAGCTCGACATTCAAGTCACCAAAAGACAGTGAGTGCAGATACATAAAGTTGAAGGAACAACCCCTTACCTAAAATTTTAACAAAACCTACAACCATCCTAATGAAGCTGAATTTCGTCCTACAATCAAACCCAAACTGGGATGAAAGGTTAAAAACTTCTTTTTACAAGTGAACATAGACTGTAGTGTAGCAACAAACCACTAACTGGGGCCAGATCCAGGCATGAGCGACATAGCCCTTCTTAGTGATTCGGGTAAAGCTTTTCCTTGTGGTGGTACCCATAATCCTCCATTATGAGGCAATAGCACCTGCGATTGGCTACCCCTGCTGCTTGCATCAGTACCTTTGGCAGGAACTTCCTTTTCTTTTTCACGTACTCGAAAAACTCTGCAACTTGTCGAGCATACCTTCACAAAGATTTAAAAGAACCGTTTATATATTTACACATAGTTTATTTTAAGAACCTTGCAAAATAAAATAATTGCCTCAACTTATCTACATTCCTCCAAGTTGGTGAATAATTGTCTCTATTCAATAGGTAAAAGCCCATTTCACATTGTAAACAAAAACACATTTATAATGCATTTTAACACAGGCACTAGTTATTCAGTACAAATCAATATTAAACCTCATCAAAACTTCAGAAAGAATATAATCATTTAAGAATATCACATTCGCCCTAATGCTCAGTATACTGAATCTGAAATATTTTCACAGAAACAGACCACTTATTTAGCCACTTTTTTCTCCCTGATATTAAATTTCACTTTGGTCAGAGTACAGATAATGCAGCATTACTTGTAAACAGATCAAAAAAACAAGAGCATGTTTCCAATAGCATGATACAAATCACGTAAAAATGCATATGTGGCAATTCAACCCATTTACTTATTAATGGATCAAACAAGTAAACCAGGTGATTAGCTTGAAAGGAAACTGAAAAATTGGGAGCCTAAAGAGTATTTTAATGCATAAAACTTTCTGAAACATTCGATTAAAAGAAATGACTTTCAGAAATAGACCTGAACGGTTCCAGCTTGTACAAAAATTGCTTGTTTTGACCTGTTTACCCCAACCTGCCCTGCCGACCCACTCATTTTGCCACCTTATAAGGCTATAATAGATACTGCAAGCATTGAAATGGAAGAAAACATACTGCCGTTTAGCTTCAATGTCCTTGTTAAAATCAATGTTGGGCTCACAATCAAGAACCAATGCAGGTACCTGTGTGTGGCATATGAAGTCAATGAAAGCTAACGAAAGGTAAAAAAAAGTCAACTATATTCAGCATACAAAAGTACCTTCTGAATGCTAGAATGCATATGATTGCCCTCCAAATAAAAGACACGATCTTTTATGTTTGGATGTAAAGAGCTGTCTATCAGAGGAGGGTTACTGATGGATAAAGTTCCATGATTTCCACTTTCAAATGGAAAGAGCCAACTCTCATGCTTCTCATGCAAATCACGCAGATATTCTAGACTGACCCCGCCTTCCTCTGCTCTCTTACGAAGCATCATACGCTTATGACAAGTATCTGGGCTAGCTCTAAGATAAATAAAAGCATCTGGAATAAGTCCAGGTAGAGAGGAAACAACCGGGTCAAACCACGAGTCATAAATGCTAATTTCCATCTCATTCATCCAGTTAGCTTCGTGAACAGCTCTCACAAATACCTTAAATAAATTAATTAATTAATCAGTCTGTGCACTTTCCTGGCAAAGTACACCCGAGATATGGAAAACAGATTTAACAAGTCCAGAACCTCTGTCTATCAAAATTTAGAGGTAACAATTTCGACGCATTCACTTATAAATGAGTAAATTTGCATCATGCTTTATCTCAAATGGCTCAAATTATAGTACTTCCTTAAAAATCGGAATTAAGTCAAATGTCAAAAATCACACAAAGATGACCAAGTTTAGGTGCAATAGATAGCAACACACTTCCAGTTCATTTCTCATTTGATCAGTGGACTTAAAAACTCTGTTACTATAACCATTGTACTTATCAAAATGATCTGTCATACATTGTTTACCATGATACCTAAAACATGTGGCCATGGCCAGCTGGATAAACATTACAGAAATGGCAATATGAGCTAGTCCGATGAGTTGACTAATAGGTCAAAATAGGTTTTCTAGTAGTGTAGGATTAGGTTGACCAGGGTCACAATTTTTGGCACAAATTCCGTGTCAGTATGTTAAAAACATTTATTTTAATATAAAATATCAACTTTAAGAATACAAAGATTTATGAAGTTGAACTGTTAAAGACTTAAAGAACTAGAGCTGCACTTTGTTTCAGCTACTTTTAACTTTTAAATACCCCTTTGACCCATTAGATCACATATCCCAAAACAACTCATTCGTAGATATAGGGGTTTAAGGACAGCGTTTTATATAGGTTTTGAAAATTGGATGGTTTTACTAACCCCTTCAAAGTCCAAAGACCAAATTAGAAAACTGCTAATTACTATTTAACTACAAGTTGCAATTTATGGTTCGATAAACATGAGGAATTTCATGTGTAATGGATGAAAACTTTGTGACACAAGATATAGCTTAAATGTGATGAGAAAATAACAAGGTATATACAGCAGAACATACCATTCGATCACTGAAAACACTTCTCTCCATCAATCTAAGAGGCTTGAGTCCGCCAGATGACTCCTTCTCTTGCATCACTCTTGTCACAAAGACATAGTTCTGGAACGTGTATGCATACCTTTCCGGCTCAGCATAAAAAGCATCTAATATGTTGAAGTGATCCGGTCCAATATCTTGCCACTTGTCAATTGGTTCAGGAACAATCTCAACAAGATCCTGAAGCTCAAGAGTTTCATTAGCAATTCTCTGCAAGAAAGTCGACTTGCCAACACTTATATTCCCTTCTACACAAAAAGTAAGTCGTTTCTTTTGTGGCACAGCATTGGTGTTCACAGAATCATCTTTTAGCTCTTCATCCACGCTCTCTTTGATAAACGTGGTTATACTTTCAGCATGGTTTCTATGTACAATGCCAACCGAGCTTCGTAGAAACTCTACCATAGTCTGACTTGATTTCCCATAAAACTATAAGCACCAAAGAAAACACACTAATTGTTAAACATCTGTTCATAGCTTGGCTCACAATTTATAATCTACAATGTATAACACGACCACCAAGTTCCAGGAATGAGAACTGGTAAACTACAGTTGCTTGCTAAAAAATAGATATACGTGATAATACACAGCTCAATGGACACATATTTAACATGGTTTTCAAACAAACAAAAAAACAATGCCATAAACTACTTAAACACCTTGTTTTTTAACATGGAAAACTCGGTTTGAAGTATTTGAACTAGTAACTTGTATTCGGATCTTACCATATTTAATATTTGTTAAACATTCAACACTAAGATATCATCAAGTAACATTGACCCACAGTTTTAGATCTACTGCACAATAAGATTAATGAAATTAAAAATACTACTGCACGACCACAATGTGTCAGAATGAGAACTAATGATGATACACAAGTCAACACCCACATGCTTAACAGCAATAAAAACTACTTTAATAACCATGTATTGTAATATATAATATAATAACTAATACTACTTCATAAACACTCAACACTTTACACAATTTACATACTTAAAGTGCTCGATAAATTATCCATCGAATTGCATAACAGTATATACCTTATCCTTATAAATTTTCTTAAGCTCGGCAACTCCCCCAATCCCATTCTCAACCAACTTCCTCAAATTCCTCGGGCCAACACCCGGAATCTTCAACAAATCTGGATTCCCCGGTAACAACAATGACGCATTTCCGCCACCACTTAAACTCCCCCTATTCCTCCTAATAACCTTCGCCTCCTTCACATCCTCATTTTCACCACTAACAACATTCTCATTCTCATTCTCACCATCCTCACTACCACCATCATCCGAACTCACGGCACTAACCGACACCCCCTTTTCGCTACTCGAAGTACAAAACCACGCAACACGAGAACCCGAACCACGGTGTTCCTTCAACACAGCCCATGGCCTACCGTTAACTTCACAACGGCAGTTAACACACCTGTAACTAGAATTATAACCCACACGATTCGAAGTGTTAGTGTTACCAAATGAAAACCTAGGGTTTCTGGAAGCAACGGCGGTGGTGATAGCGGCGGTGGCGGTGGCGGCTGACGGCATGGGTGAGATATGGTTAAACCCTAACCCTAGGGGATTGAAGTAGTAGGTGTGTTGGTTAAACCCTAAAGGGAAAGAGATAGGGTTTCTGCGTGAAAATAATTTCTGCATAATTTTACAACCATTATCTATATATCATCATGTCAATTTGTCTTGTAGCTTTCAATTTACTGTAATTTTTTCTGCGAGATAAACCTGTGTGTTTTTTTGTGTGTGATGAAAGAGAGTGTGAGAGTGACAAGGGTTTTAGCTATAGTAGATGATTAGGGTTTTTAAATGTGGATTAAGAGATTAGTCCTTTGTTGTTTTTTGGTTTGTATGCCAAGTCCTTGTAATTTGTAGGTTCAAACTTCACTCAATATACGAGGGTGGTAATTAGGGGTGTCATTCAAACTTCACTCAATCGGTTCAAAATATATTGGTCGTCGGTAATTGACCCGAAGTTTTAAACAATTGATATTTATTTAGATTGACCCGACCAACCCGACTAACCCGGCTCAACAACACTTTTACAAAAAATACTCGGGTTGACCGAACCCGAATTGACCTCCCGATTGACCCGATTATGCAAACCCGACCGAGTTGACCCGAGTTTTAAACACAATCTAGATGTTTTTCACTACCGACCTATGGCTGACACCAACCGATTTCATGGTCAACCCGAATAAATCCTAGTGGTAATAAACTAGTGAAATGGTCAAAAATATCGGTTAACGAATTTAATCACCTTTACAAGAACATTACCAAGAAAACCTCCTCAATTATGCAAAATTTTGAGATACAATCTTGAAACCGATTTCATGGTCTTAAATCGTGTAATATGATAGTTAAATAGATAGGACTATCCTTGTGAAAAATTTCACTAAAATTTACAGTAAAAAGAACTACTTTTGATAATGAGTATTGCTTTCAATGATTTAATTCAACAATGCTTGTTTTGGTACAAGAAAAGTTGGCACTTTAAATCACTACACCAATTTTTAAGTGTGGTCCAAAATGTACCTTTTTTCTTCTTTTTATGCATCTCATTATATCTCGTCAAAATCACCTGACATTTTTTAAATCAAGGTTTTGACCATGGTAATATTCAAAAACAAATAGAATGTTGATATATCATTGTGTAATTTTGAAGTGGCATTTCTTGTAAAAATTTGTCAAATTTATGCTACCTTCAAAAGAAAAGTTTCCATTCTAAATATGGTTTTATCAGTGGATATTATTCATTTTACTTGAAAAAAAATGGAATATTAACGATATTGACCTTAATCCTAAGTTAATTATTACAAATGCTCTGATACAACCAAACCTTTTTTTAAGTGTGTATGCTCCTGAAGCTATATGATAATACAAGTGATCAAAGTACATTTTTACTCCTGGTGCTATATACTCGGATTCACGTCTGATCGTTTCCAAAGCGTAACCTGTGCTCCTTGTGGTATGTAACAGTACAAGTGGTTTGAGTAAACGTGATCGATGGGCTTTCGTGGTAAAGTCAATAACCGAGCACAATATGTACCAGCATGCTGTTGACTTTTCAAACTTACACAGGTGATGGTGGCAGGTCTAATAACAACCAAAACCCGACACAATCATCAGAATCCAAACTATTTTGAATAGCTAGGAAATGCAAACCTCCACTGGTCTTCTTTGCTGCTTCCCAAGCTTCGGCCTCACTTGAAGTCACAGGTGATTTTTTGTACGAGGCATATACATAGCGGGTGGAAATACCGACAGATAGAACCAAATCACCACGAGCTACATCAGCTTCAACTGAACACACTTCTAATCCGTTCATCCAAGCTGCAGGGACATACAATTTGGGGTCGTCCTTTCAGACTATCACAATGCTCAAGACATTTAGACCTTTGAGGTCTTTTTTTATTTTATTATCATTATTTTTTTTTGAAAATCAAATTTAGTATGGATTTTGCTACTCAGGTAAAATACTAAAGCTTGGTTATTTCATAACATTCTTACGAAGTTTAAAAAAAACGTAAACTAGGAAATATCATAAGGGTAGAATCCGGGTTGAAGTCTAACTGCAGTCCAGTTGACCTTAAAATTTTTGCAATGGAAATGTTACCGTATTCAGCTAACATGTTGTAAAATGTTAGTTGTAGGTAGCAATTTTGACCCGTTGACTTGTCAATGAGTCGTTTTGGTTATGATTTTGCTCAAACGATTTAAAACTTCAGAAAGTGTAACTAAAAAGGGAATGGGTCAAACGGGAAAAGTAGTCCAAAATGTATCCATCTATATGGCATGGAACCTCCAACACTTTATTCAAATTATAAAATATCATGGTATTAGTAAATATTGTTTTTGTAGTCAGTTTATACGCATATGAAAACGTAATAAAGGATAAAAAGTGGTACTGGTCAACCCAACACACCCACACGCGTTTTGACCATAACAAAAACTATCTGTTTCGACCCAATAATAATCCACCCAATTTTTCCGCCTTAATGTATATAGTATATACATACCTGCCAATGGCCTTGCGTGAAGACGCAACAGCCAGTCCAGGGATCAACGTTAGTCATCAATTTCAATCCTAATAAATCCAAATCCAGAGTTGCACCAAAAGCAAATGATTTCTCTAATGTTTCTAGCTCCTTCTTAACATCTGAAACATAGAATGATCCACCATTAAGTTATTACAAAAACGAAGTGCTAACCTAAAAGTTTGAGAGTAAAAACTTTACCTGAAAAAGGTAACTGAACAAAAGCCCATTTTTCACCATATAAACTATCGGGAAGATCCATTGGAAAAGGGTTATCAAGTGCAAGAAGAGGCTTTGATCCTTTCTGGAAGCCAGGATGTAGTTTATATACTGTTTCATATCGTTCTTCCAGCCAAAGAAGAAGAGACAGACACTGAAATATAAAACAGATTATTTGATAGATGTCAAATTGTCCTATTTGCTAGCATGGGCAGTATGACAATTACCAAAAGAGTTAAACGCTTATTACATAGCTTTGTTCTACAAGGGACCCAAATTTATGGGATACACTTAAAGCTACCACAACTGAACTAATGGCTTGGGGTGTTTGTGATAGCTTTACAGCTTATACTAGAAGCACATGGTCAACTTATCGAAAACATCTTATCACATCCTATGGGTAAACTTGTAAGTTTACGCCCACCTAGAATACTCATTTCTTCATACAAACACTCAAAACTATTCATAAAACTTTTAAGAAGACGCACAATAAGCAGATAAGCTGTTTGAATACGCAATGTCATACACCAAAACACTGAATGTAAGATACATGGCACGCACCCGTTTGCTAGGAATCGGTTTTATCCCAAGCTCTTTACACGCCTTAGTAATAATCGTCTGCATTTGTGACCTACAACCATAACAGACAAACAAAGCAATCATCAACAAACAACACAACAAAACAATCCAACAACCAAACAAACAATTAACCTCAAACAATCACCTAAAGAAACGAATCTTATCAGGCAAAGGCACATCGAGCTCGTCACAAATGGAAACAATAGCATCTTTCAAAGTAACGCTATTAATAACATTATTAGGAAAATACTTAGTATACTGCAAAGACAAAGAGCTATCACAAACAACAAGCTCCCAAATCTTTTTCCCTCTTATATCAAGAATAGGCCTTGAGCAAAAATCAAGTTCCCATTCTGTAATACTCTCTGGGTCAGTTTCAGGGTCAAGATAGCCCACTTCAGCTGTTGGGTCATCATCATTTTCAACATTAGCACTATCATTGGTATTGTCATTAGTGTTGATGGGTGATGAGACTGGGGTGCCAGAAAGACTGTTGGGTCGAAATGTGATGGGTTTAAGGTGTAAAAAAGATGGGTGGTTTTTGATGGTGTGAAAAGGGGTCTTGGTGATGTGTGTGATTTTGGTGGTGTTGTTGATGGTGAGGCTGGACATGCGAATGGAGGTGAGATTGGTCATTGGGTTTTGAAGGGAAATTGGTTCAAGTGAAGTGATTAGTGATTGAGTGAGTTCAGGTTCATGTGGAGATGATGGGGTTGGTTATTGGCCACAGGGCTGGTATATTCTTTGGATTGAATTCTTGTTGGATAAGGAGGGAGATTATTTTTTACAATACTCTACCAAGTAACTTTATAAAAAAAAAAAAATGACATACTCCCTCTATAAAAAGTTTACTTTTGGTTAATTTTATTTAAAATAATTCAAAATTTATTTAGATTGGCTCTCAAACACTCTTACGGTATAATAATAGTTTTGGAACTTTGTAGTTTTGCATGCATTTTAAAATCATATTCATTTATATGCATTTTGCATTAAAATTAAACTAATTCAAAAAAAAATGAAGATTAAAATGTTGAAAGATAAATTAGTAAAAGCTATTTATTGTGTACATTACGCATTAAAATTTGTAATGCATAAAAACACATTAATGACATCTTAAAAAAATTAGGAGAGGGTCATTCCTCCATTATAAGTAGTATAGATAGGGATTAAGAAAAATATAGTTATTACTGTTTTTTTTCTTTTATTTTTTTCGCAAAGTGACAGTTAGACTTTTATGTCATGTTTCGCTTATACGAGATGAGGTATTGTTGTTCTTGTTGACAATTTTACTACTATTAACTAAAAAATTTGTGAGTAAATTATAGGAGACTAGTTGGATCTTTCATAATGTTGGCGATAAAATATAGTTATATAATAAATATAGAAATGAATTGCTAACCCAACTCTCCTCAGAATTCTCACCCGCTAATGAATTCATTTCACAACACTCCAAATGTATATGTGTTAGTTGCATGTGTTTGTTTGGGTTTTCCAGATCTTTCCGTGACATCATTATTCACGATATAAAAAACCTTCACGATCTCTTTCTCACAAACACTTTCCCAAAAATAAATGATTTTGACAAATAAAGTTTGTATCGATTGAAATAAAGGTTAAAGTTATAAAATTTGAATCAAAATAAAATAAACCTATTAAAATGTAAAATTAAAAACTCCTAAAATATATCAAAATGGATGTTGAATTAAAGAGACAAAATTTTAAAATATATGGTGAAATTAGATCATAAAAAATTAAACGAATTAAAAGATATTTAAATTTAAAAATAAATGTGATTAATTAGTTAAGAAGTGACATGTGTCACCTCATTATTCGAGCTCTTTATTTTAGTTTGTTAAAGCTCCTCTCTTTTTGTTATTTTTTACTTTTTGTTATTTTTTAGTTAGAGAAGTGACACATGTAACTCAATGATTGAAACTCTTTATCTTAATTTTTTGTAGAGTCCACAACTTAAATGCTTTATATAGTAGTATAGATATTGGTATTAGTGAGTGCCAAATTTTACTACTATTAACTAAAAAAAGTGTGAGTAAATTAGAGGAGATATTGGTATTAGTGAGTGCCAAATTTCTTTATCCATTTCTAGGAGTTAGCAATTTATTTGGGACGACCCAAATATAGGAAGTGAACAAATAATTTGGGTTGAGGTCGCATGTGTTTAAGAAGATAATTCTTTTATGGGTTTGTCTAACATGTGCCCTAAGGCACATGTTAAGCACGCTAAAAAGGACATCGCCTCTACAGAAAATGATATAGGGATCTACAAAATTGTATTTTCATGGATCTCTGTCCTTTCTGTAGGACCGATGCTTTTTTATGTGTTTAACGTGTGCTTGCTTAGAGTAAGCTTAAAAATCCTTCTTTATTACTTGGTGTTTGTATTAAACAGTTTTATATGTTGCTCATAAAAAAAAGGTTGATTTGATTGACAATTAAGGCGAAATTGGTTTGACAGATAATTAAGACGAGATTTATGTAAGGGTCACACTATACTGACGGGGTCTATGAAAACCCTCCCTAATTGTAGTACAACTAGGGTACTTTCTTGTCCCCTGTATTTCCGTGCCACTTTATAAACTACCCAATGATTAGTGTATTATTTATTTGTCACTTTGTTTTTTTTAACTTTCACAAGTTGTTTTTTTTAATTTTTTTACAAGTTTTTTACTTTTTTACAATATGACAAAAAAGTTTTTTTTTTTTACTTTCACAAGTAGTTTTTTTAACCATTTAAAAAAACCAAGTTTAGACAAGCAACCTTTAGAAACTGCTTATTACATAAGCAGTTTCAGATACCAACCAACTGCCTCAAGAACCAAAAACAGATGGCTCAAAAAAAAAAAATTCAACTGCCATGGCTAAAAAATACCATCCAAACCATCACGAGCCATGGCTCAAGAATACCATAGAAACCATCACGAACCAAGGCTCAAAAAAAATTTCCAAACTAAAAAAATACAAGTGGGCTGTGATATCATGACCCCTCACCCCCACCATTTGTATTCCTTTTTGTTTCTTGGTTAACACATTCACCAATCAATGAATACAAAATTCATGCCTCGAACAAAATAACAAACGAGTGGGGACAAGCGTCTTGATCAATCAGTAGACTTTTCTTTGAGCCATATCTGGTATCAACTGAGAAAGCAATCCCACGGTATCAACATGCAACAAAAACTCAAAAATCCGAATCTAAAACTTTAGATGTAGGGCGCGTCGGTGAGAAATACCGAGCGTGCCCCATGTTAAAATGATCACCTTTTCCCGATCTATCGTTTGGTATATGGGGTGAAAAGTTCCGGTGGTGCGTGACCAAAATATAGGCCGGAGAAGACGCCGGAAAAGGGAGAGAGTGAGAGAGTATTATTATTAGTGAAAGAGTGATATGACTACAAAAGTTGAGTGATAGAGTGGGGAGGGTGGGTAAAAACAGGGGTAGTATTATTGGCACACGGTTTGTAAAGTTGTTTCAAAGGGACCACACCATGTGAGAGAGAGAGGGGGACAAAGGACAAGAAAGTACACCCAAGGGTGAGACCCGCTCAACTAAAATACTAGTGACCGTTTTATAACCTCACCCTTAAATTTGCTATGCACAATGGCGACTGGTTCGTCACCACATCGCCTTTCTCTCTCCGACGACCGACGACGACATAGTTGCACATGGTGACCGAGATTTTTTTTTTTTTTTTTTATTTTTAAATTCAAATATTTAAAAAAATTAAATTCATTAATAAAAATACTTAACATTACAACAATAATTAAAAACTTAAACTAATAAAACGTAGACGTTCAATACTTATTAAAACCGAAAACATCACAAAAATCTTCATCGTCGATTCGTCTTCGTCACTTTCGTCTTCTACTCCAATCTCTTGATTGTCTGCATTTACCTGCTTTCTCCAAATGTGTTCGACCAAATCGATTTTATGTTTAGATGAGTTGATCGATCCGTTAACTCCCGAGCTCAAGGCGAAGAATTAAAAATAACTCGTAAGACATAATTATCAAAATGTGTTTGAAAGTGTTTATGAGAAGTTGTTTGAAATTGTGTGTTTAAAATGTGTTTGAGTTTGGTATTTATAATGTTGTAAAAGTGGTAAAGTTTAAATTTTTTTTTTTTTTTTTTTTTTTTTTAATAGGAAACGGTAGCAATTTTTGGATATATGTGGCTTTACACTCGGTTGAGGAAGCAACCTTCTTCCTCCCTTTTCTTTTCCCAACCGACCACAACCTTCACAGCCACAGTGGCTCGACCGACCTTCACCGAAGCAACCGACCGAGCTTCACCGAAGCCACTGCGCATAGCCTTATGTAATTCTTTTACTACTACTGTTGTATTAAACAGTTTTATATGTTGTTCACAAAAAAAGATTGATTTGATTGACAATTGAGACGAAATTGATTTGACCGACAATTAAGACGAGATTTATGTAAGACCTAGGTATGTTTGGCAAAAATAAATTGTCTTTGGTCTTTGGTCATTGTTGTTGATCTTTGGTCTTTGGTCTTCTTAAAAAAAGATTATAAAAAGACATTATTTTTATAAGCTACATGCAGTAACATTTTATTTTAAGAGATTATGGAAGATTATTTTTTCAATAATCTCTTATAAGTTCTGTCTGCCAAACAAAGATTATTTTTTAAGTAGCTTATTTTTCAAAAAAAAATAATCTTAAGCCTCAATAATCTTCCATAATCTCTGCTGCCAAACATACCCCTAATATTGGGCTTTTTTCCAAAAGGGTGCACCTTGGTTAATATTAAGTTGTTTCGTGAGCTCCAGGGGAAATTGGATCGAAGCCAACACACATCGCACAAATCGTTATTTTTTCTGACCCATGTGATATTTGTCTCAATAAGCGTTTGAAAACCGACCCAAAGTTGTTGCATGTGATGTATGAACATGAGTCTCTATCGAAGAATGGCAACCTCTGACACTAACGTGCATCACATGATGTTTTTCATGTTTGAGTTATCACGAAGATTAGTGTTTGACTCAGATGCACGCGACCGCTTAAACAGAGTATTTCGTGACCATTTGTGATCATTTATCTGACCACTTTCAGATAGGGTGAGCATCGGTCTAAGACCGGACCCGACCGGCCAAACCCGGACAGGACCGAGACCGAGACTGATTTAGCCCAAAACCCCAAACCGAAGATCGGACCAAATATGTTTGGTCCAGTCCGGGTTGGTCCGATCCAAGAAGGTATAATGGTCGGTTTGTACGTAAGACCGGACCGGACCAAACCGACTCGAGACCGAAAATAAGAAAAAAGTTAAAACCGAGACCAAGCCGCTGGTCTTTCATTTCGGTCGGGTTTGTCGATCTTGTCGATTTTCTCGGTCTGGTCGGTTTTAGGGTCTGCGATGCTCAACCCTACTTTCAGATGTGTAGCTAGTGGCATTTAAACAGGGTGTGTTTGGTAGAGAGAAATAAGCACAAAAGAAATGAAATCATGTCATTTCCATTATTTGGTACATCAAGGAAATAAAAAAAGCGGAGATATAGATTTCTTGAGAGTTCCGTTCTTTGTATTTTGATTTCCTTTCGTTTGGGGTGGAAATAGGAGAATTGGATTTACAAAAGATTAAACCTAATAAAAAAATGAAAATTATAAATAAAAAGATCACTTGTTTAGCACATTCACTTTTATCCGCAACATAGTAGATGGTATTTTTCCTTGTTCTTGGTCTGATGCTTTCCGTCAAGTACTCTCACTTTCCAAAATTTACAGAGTAAGCCAATTTTAATTTTGAATCTTTTATACAAGATGAATCGTCACCCATCATTTCAAATCGAATTGTAATTTTGAATCTTTAATGCAAATCAGTCACCATATTCTTGTTTTACAAAAGAGATCGAGTGCAACATTCTTAATTTTGACAAGGTTTTGATGATTCATTTTTTTTATTGCTTTCATAACTTTCTCGAATTTGCCGACAAATGTATAAACCAAAGAATCAGAGATCCAATTTGGTGCAAACAAATTAGAAAAGTTTTGATATTTGGTATCACAAATGAACAAAAAAATATTTTTTATTCTTATTTCTCGAGTTGATTTCCCGATCTTACCAAACAGTGGAATTCATAAAATTTTCTCAAACCCATTTCATTTCTCTACATTTCTTTTCCTTTATTCATTTCATTTCTCTCAATTTCTCTCTACCAAACGCACCCATGAGACATACATGACCTTGCAAACTTTAAAAAGGTGTTTGTTTAAGCTTATGAGCTAAGTTAATTTCAGCTTATATCTCATAAACATTAATTTCGTGAATTATTTTGAAATTTATGAGCTTATATAAGTTTATCGTATCAAAATTATATAAACTCACAAGTATCATGATAAGAGCAAGAGGTATCATGGCTAAGCTATTCCTCTTCATTTGGGTCTCACATGTGTCACATCACTTCAATACACTCACTTAAAAATACACCTCATTCACAACTAACTCAAACCTCTTCACTTGAGCCCTACCCATCCTTATTTTATTTCCTTTCCATATTTTTCAAACACAATAAAATTCATTTCATTTAAATAAAATTACAATACGGGAAAAAACTACAATACGGAAAACATACGAATAATAAAAAACATACGATAAATAAAAATCATACGAAACTTAAAAATACAACATTTTTCGCCTTTACATGTTGTATTTTGCTATTATTTGTCTTGTTTCTTTTTATGATTGATTTTTGGCTCGGCAACCCCTCAAGATGTCAGCATGAAAACTCCAATTCTCGACACTCTAAAAGTCCCTTTTCTTTCGCTATCCTCGCCTCGTACACTTCTTCGGATTTGTCTATTTTACGTTTATAATCTTGATGTAAAGCTTCCACTATAGCATCCGATTGACTCCCGGCTCGTTGACGACTCCACCGATTTTGATTTTTTGCGGTCAAGGCTTGCTGCGGACGAGCTCTTGGATCGGGCCGAATAGTTCGGCGAGATTATCTTCATCGATCTCGTCCCACGTCCCATTTGGGATATTGTTTCAAAACCTTCCACGCCGAGACCATATTAAACTGTTTCCCTGATTGAGCCTTAAAAGCAAGTCTTGCATTCTCAATATGGCATCATTTTCCCCGGATTTACGCTGCAAATGCTTGTAAAAACCGTTGAACTTTTGGCAATCACCGTTTATCCGACTCCATTTACCTGTGACCATATTTTTGGTACGAGTAGACCCTGAACTACGATCGTTGAAGTCCTCCCAAATATGAGTTCAAAACGCATCGCTAGTCGGTCATTACCGATAGCGGCGTTGGGAAACCTCGACCAACACTCGGCTAAAAATTTTCTTCCTCGCCGACCAACGAATTGTGGTTCGACACTCTTCTTCCTCCTCATCCTCGTTGTCCGCGTCCAAATTCACCACGGTCTTGGTTTTTTCTTTGGCGCTTTGGCGGTTTTTCCTTGACGACGTTGTTCACGTGTTTCGGTTGGTGGTGGTTGAGGTACTTTGAATTGTGATTCAAAGTAATGTTTTAATGAAGGGTAAGTGCGGTTGTGATGGTTGTGATGGATAAATTGCGGTTTTGATTGTTGTGATGGATAGCCTTGCGGTTGTGATGGATATAATTGCGGTTGTGATTGTCTTGGATATTGATAAGCTTGAAATCCGACGCGTGCGAAGAGTTTGAGCTTTGGGACGATGGGGTGGACGGGTTTGACGAAGACGAGTTGAGAAGATTCATAAACGACATCTCGTTTGGATCTTGAGACATTTTTGTTGTGATTGAGATGGTGAAGATAATATATTTTGAAAGAAGTGTGAATTTTTGTGTAAAATATGGGTATTATTTATAGAGTAGTTTTAATATTTTGAATTTGAAAAAAAATAAAAAATAAAACTAACCGTTGAAATCAACGGATAGTTTTTTCAAAATTTCATTTGTCTTTATTTGTGTCATAGGAATGGCGAGAGGGCAAGTGGCGAGCCATCTTGGTATGATGGCGAGGGGTGGCGAGGCTGCCAACTATGCAACCTCCCTAGCTGTCATACATGATGCTCTAAGAAGAAAAAAAAAAATTTAAACAAACATCACCGGAAAAGGAAAAAAGAAAAACCGCAAAAACCTCGAATTAGATTTAGTAGCCACTCGTCGGTAGTGAAAACTGTGTCAACCCATTATTCTCTTTGCAATTTCCCTCTCTTTTTAACCGAGAATCAAATTCCAGTACCAGTATAATAAGCCCTACAAAAAACGGGTACTAATTTTATCTTAATTACAGTTACAATGTTGATTTTCAATTCAATCACAACAACAACAACAATACTTTCACTCACTCCCAATCTCAAAACCCCTATTCCACTAACCATCAACTATCTAAACTCTTCATATAATCAAATTCACTCTCACACCAACCGTTTAACACCAAATTCCACTGCGAAAACTATTTCGCCTATAAAAATCGACCCAAAAAAAGGCGAGGAGCTTTCGCCCGAGCTTTCGAAC